>JAVYIG010002566.1:0-97110 GCA_035222895.1 Strongylocentrotus droebachiensis
ATCCACCCATACCCACATGCTGGGATTCCTTTCAGTCAGTACAACCATCCCGCAGGAAAACAAGGAGACTGAATACAGAAAAAAACTATTCGTCTCAAAGATAGACTAAGCCATATAGAAGAAAGTACTGGCGATACAAACTGCAATGAATCTTTCA
Organism: Strongylocentrotus droebachiensis; assembly: GCA_035222895.1. Taxonomy (NCBI): domain Eukaryota; kingdom Metazoa; phylum Echinodermata; class Echinoidea; order Camarodonta; family Strongylocentrotidae; genus Strongylocentrotus; species Strongylocentrotus droebachiensis. The sequence goes on from JAVYIG010002566.1 coordinate 158, forward strand.
ACACTCTTACTACTCTTTTAGGAATGAAAAGAAAAAACACTTTGATTCAATGTCTGTGAAAGACATTGAAAACATATGAAAACTGATAACATGATGAAGAACGTCTTAATCTACCAGCATGAAGATAATGTACAAGTCTTTATTGAAGTTACTTATTTGATATTTTGAAATAAGACATGTCATTAATATTTTCCAATATTTTACGTAAGTCTAACTTTTTTCTATTTGAATTACATCCTAGGTTAATGACCTATTCCTCTCACTTTTAGTTAATTGTATTTCTCACGTCATTACATTTCTGTGTTAACTTGCTATTTCCGCTATTTTTTAATTTGTATCTCTTATCTTGGTGTGCGTGAATGTGTGCATGAAGTGTGATTGTGCGCTATTGAAACTGTATGGATATATCTCAGCATGTATTTCATTTCAATCAAGTAAATGATGTAGAGTTTAAATGTATGTTTTCTGAAGTGCCATATGATATTACTAATAATGATATGAACTCTGATATGTTTTCGACAAGACTTGATACAGATGAAAATGGGTCGCTTAATGATATTGATCCAGATGATAATTTTTTCACATCTAATAATCCCATTAAGTTACTGCTACCTGTTGATTTTAATGTGAGCCAAGATTTAACTAATAACTATAAACATAAATTTAGCATTCTCCACTTTAATTCTAGAAGTTTGAATACAAATTTTGACGCTATTGATCAGTTTATTAGTCAACTTAACTTGAATTTTCTGTATTATGGTTTTAGTGAAACCTGGATTCACGATAACACAATGTTATTATTTAATAGGGATGGTAACACATTTTATCATAATGACAGACGAGTTAGGAGAGGTGGAGGGGTTGCACTCTTGGTTAATGATTTATTTGATGCTAAAGTTCGAGATGATATTTATTGACCTGAAACTCTCTGTGAATATCTTGTTATTGAAGTCATATTGGATAATAGTAAAAACATCATTGTTGGTATAATTTACCGAGACCTTAATAAACCCATTTGTGATTTCAATGAGAATATGAATGCTTGTCTTGAAAAAATATCTTTAGAAAATAAATCAGTTTATATAATGGGAGATTATAACATTGATCTACTTAAATATAATTCCCTTCAATGCATTGATGATTTTGTAAATATTATGTATAACAACTCATTTCGCCCATTAATTGACAAACCTACAAGAATATGTAAGAAGTCTGTCACTTTGATCGATAATATCTTGACAAATGTAGTCACTAAAGACATTCACTCCGGTATTTTCTATAGTGATATCACAGACCATCTGCCTATTTTCCAAATAACCAACCTCTCTATTAGTCCTTGTCATAAACCATCTTCATTTTTCCACATAAGGAAAACGGATCCTCTAAGTTTAAGTTCATTTCAGTGGGATTTATCTGTTTTAGTATGGAATGAAGTATTTTTTTGTGTGTGATGTAGATGAGGCCTATAATTCATTTTTAAACATATTTAAAACTGTGTATGATCATAACTTTGTTGTTCGTAAAGTGAAGAAAAGAAAACTGCCACTAAAACCTTGGATAACCCCTTCACTGTTAAAAAGATTAATACAAAGTATTGATAATATAAAACATTTTGTCAGAAAAGAAACGACAGCAATGAATGTAAATATAAAAAGTTTAGAAATAAATTAAACTCAATTTTACAGTCTGTAAGAAAAAAATATTTTTGTGATTTATTACAGAAGAATAGGAATAATATGTCTAAAACTTGGGAAGTTATTAATGATTTATTAGGAAAGAGAAGAAAATGCCAATATCCTAATTATTTTCTTAAAGATAAGAACAAGTTAACTGATCGTAAATTGATTGTAAATGAATTTAATTCTTATTTTTCTAGTATTACTACAAAACTAAAATCTGAACATATTCAGAAACCGAAATGCAATTTTAGTTCATTTTTACGAGATCCTTGTAGCAAATCAATATTTTTTCATTCTACCAATGTAACAGAAGTTTTGAATATTGCTCAGTTCAACCAAGAGCACAGATTTTGAAGGAATAAGTTAGTTTATTATAAAACATGTTATACATTTCATTGTCAAACCAATTGTTTTTATATGTAATCTTTCCTTTTTGTCAGGAAAAGTCCCCAAGAATTTTAAAGTAGGAAAAATCATACCCATATTTAAAAAAGGTGATCCCCACATATTTTCTAATTGTCGACCAATAACATTACTCCCCTGTTTTTCTAAGATACTGGAGAAATTAATTTATAATAGGCTCTTTAATCATATTAATAAAAATAATCTTCTGACTGTTTCTCAATATGGTTTTAGAAAAAACTCATCATGTGGACATACTCTAATTGACCTTCATGATTACATACTCAATAAATTAGATAATACATTGCATACATTAGGCTTGTTTCTTGATTTGTCGAAAGCTTTCGATGTCATTAACCACGATATTCTCCTCACTAAATTAAAATATTTTGGTATACGCGGTATTGCTTGGGAATGGTTCAGGGACTATTTAAGTGATCGTATTCAATTCACATCATACAACAGCTTTATTTCTGACAGAGAGAGGATCCAGTATGGAGTCCCACAGGGCTCCATGCTGGGTCCTCTCCTATTTTTAATTTACATAAATGACCTTAGTTCTGCTTCATCTTTTTTTCATTTGGTCTTATTTACTGACGACACAAACCTGATTGCATCTCATAATGATTTTGATAAATTAATGTCAGAAGTAAATAAAGAATTAGAAAAGGTTGTTAAATGGTTTAATGCTAATGAATTGATTATAAATTATGACAAAACAAGTGTACTTTATTTTCATAATAAAACTAATCCTTGCAATATTAATGATGTACAAATATTTATAAACAATATAAATTTGAACGTGTGCATTTCTGTTAAATAACTTGCTATCCTTTTGGATGATACTCTATCTTTTCAGGATCATCGATTGTATATAACTAACAAAATATCTAAAAACATTGGTGTTCTATGTAAATTACGTGTATTTCTGCCTGAAAAAGTATTGTTTATGTTGTATAATTGTTTAATTTTGCCTTACTTACATTACTGTAATATCACCTGGGCCGGTGTTGGAACAACTAAACTAGAACCTCTCCATAAACTTCAAAAGAAAGCTTTAAGAATATGTACAAACTCCCATTATCAAGATCATTCACGTCCCCTGTTTTTTCGTCTAAGGACACTCAATATTTATGATATACATACAATTCAAAGTGCTATTATGATGTATAATGTTTATAATAATTATGTACCTAAAAGAGTTTGACAAATGTTTATCCTTAATAAATCTGTTCATTCATACAATACTCCTTCCTGTATCAAATATCATTTTCCAAAGGTCTCTACCCAGTTAATGCTTTACTCTTTTACATAATGGTCCCCGTATTTGGAATGATTTAACTGATAAGCTAATATTATGCACAACTATATCATCCTTTAAAGTTCTATTGAAGAGACAGTTGGTCTCTTCTTATTTCCCTTAACTCTTTCTTTTAACTTGTTCTACCTTGCAATGTACCATGCATGTGGGTGTGTGTGTGTGTGTTCATCGGTGTGTATCTATAATGTGTAGTATCTTATTTATATATTGTTATTGTTGTAGTAACGTGTACAAACATGTAATCTCGTTATTTATTATTTATGTCAGGGGACTATTATACTTTCAAGTTTTTCAAACTTCCTTTATAGTCTCCAATTTCTTAATTCCAGAATTGTAAGATTATGATTGTTTCATGTTACTTTTGTATATATATTATGTTATGGCTTTATGATTGAAATTAATGAATTGAACTGAACTGAAATTCTCAAATAAATACCAATATACAGTGCGTCCCAGAAAAAAACGAAACCTAGAATAATCGATGTTTTATTCCAATTTAATCACAATTATTATTAATAAATGACACATATTTGTAAAGCTTAGAGCCTCTTCTTTCATTTGATGCAACTCATACGATGCATATTTCACGCATGAGTGATTAAAAGCAATTTGAAGGAAGGAAACCAAAAAGTCATTTGGCGGACGGAATCTGAATTTCGTAGAAAAATTCACATTTCTAGAAAGTTCAGCTTCTGCCCTTTCATATGACACCTCAATCAGGAAAAATGAGCAAGGAATGACAAAGTTCTGTTTGTTTAAAGTACTGTAATGCTTTCATTTCCATAATTTTATCAACAAGCAGAATTGACAAAAGATTTAACTCCGTTTCGTTGACAATCAGTCATGCATGAAGTCTTTCGTATACGGCTGATTGTATATCCCAATACTTTAGCAACTTTTAAACCTTTTAAACTGAATCATTTTTCCCCTGGAAGATCCTTCATTCTTTGTACTGCACTCTGATTTTATCTATATTGAACTATGGTCTTCTTGCCTGGGGTAACTGCAATAGATCTAGCCTAAATAAAATACACCTCTTGCAAAAAAGAGCAATGAGAATAATTTTTAACAAAAGTTATCGTGCTCACACCAACCTGTTATTTCTCCAAAGAATATTCCTGAAAATTAATAATTTATACTACTACAATCTTGGGTATTTTATGTATCAACTTGAGATAAATGATCTACCAAAAAGATTAACGCAAATATTTATTAAAAAACAGGAAATTCATAGATACCCAACCAGATAGTCGAATCATTTTCACCCCCTTGCACAAAAACAGTTACTTTACAAAAAACACTCATTTATACTGGACCCATACTTTGGAACTCACTCAACCCACACATAGCTGCATTACTATCCTTGCTGTGTACAGGGGCGTCGCTAAAGGGGGTTGTGGGGGTGCGGCAACCCCACCTGTCAGGATATTGTCGGTAAAATTGCGCTGCTGTCGGGAAAAATGAGAAAAGGGGGAGGGGAAAATAAGAGGGAAAGGAAAAGAAAAGAAAAAAGAAAAGGAAAAGAAAGGAAAGAGAAGAGAAAAAAAGAAAAAGAAAAAAAGAAAAAGAGGAAGGAGAGGAAAGAAAGGAAAAGAAAGAAAAGAAAGAGAAGGAGAAAAGGAAAAAATGAAGAAAAAAGAGGAAAAGGAAGCAAAAGAAACGAAGTGAAAGAGGAGAGAGAGAGGGGGTGGTAAGAGCCTAAACGAGGGGTGGGAGTAAGAGAGAGAGGGGGATGTTGGGTGGAGTCGCCACGTCGAGGGAGCAAGAAAGATTTGCATAGATAATTATGTTGCTGTGTCGGGTCCGCTGTGTCGGAAAAATTCCTCTGTAGGGCCATGCATTATAGTCCAAGACATGCCCACATAGAGGATTTTTTTTATGTTGAGCGTCTGGGCAAAATGCAATGAATTATTGATAATTTATTGCATTTTCTTTGTTTTTTTGTATTTATGGGGACAGCGACGCACAGTGGGCCAGAATCGCCTCAAAGTGTGCCAAAATTCAAAATTGGCGAATGTGAATTTTATATTTTTTTCATTCGCTTGGGGAAGAAAACATTCTAAAGAATATTTTTCCACCCATATTTTAATATTTAGCGAGTTTTAAAAGTGTCATATACCCCTGCGAACATGGGAAAATCTATATGTTGCTCCAAAAGTGATAAAAGAGGCAACTTTACAATGTGTTGAGGTGTTGAGAATTTATGAAGGGAAAAGCAATCAACTTGATACTGCGTGCACTTCTTGCCTATTGGTAACCCAATTAGAAAATACAATGACCAAATTTATGGAAGCTTCATTTTGGGAAAAATGAGCATTAAATTTCACACAAAAAAGGAAAAAATTGCAATTTTTTATAAAAGTAGCATGTTTATTAGGATTCCGGCCGATTCCCGCAGTGATGTTAATCTCAAAATGTCCGTCTAAACCTAAGCTTTCCATGTATGGTATTTCTTTTTGCGAGAATTTGCTACACTGCATGTGCAGGCGCTTTTCCTTCCCACGTCCATCGATTATTATTAGGCATAATCGGTACACATTTGTACTGTTTACTTTTACGCACAGCCGATTCAACGCTCGTCCGCGTAACCATGGCAACGCACAGTGGGCCAGGGAGGAACCAAAGTGCGCCAAAACTCATTTTTGGTGATTTATTTTTCTTCAATTCTCTTCTTGACCAGTTGAACTGTAATACATTGAGGAATACCTCAGTAAAATATTTAATTCCGGTAAGCACAACTAGGGTATAAATTTACTTCTTCAAACAGCAAAATCCTACATATTCACAGTTTTAGTGCAAAAGTGACTCATTTTATAAATCTTTCAATTAACATGAAGTTCTTAAGTTATTGATATGAAATTGCTCTCACATATTCCTGATAGTTCATTTCGTTGAATGAATTGGTTAAAATGTATAGAAACACAATCTTCATGATATATTAAAGGTTAATTCACTGAAAAATGGACTAATTATCCATGTTTTTATAAAATCCAGAGGAAACGTTTAGATTTCCGCAGAGTTCCGCTTATATTTTAATACCACCATTTTGTCTGATGTCTAAGCTTTAAGTTGATACCAAATTTGGCTGCCCGATCTTGCACGTTGTCATGTTAGAGCCGATTCCCCTTGCCACATTGCCCCGAAAAATATGTTTGTTTTTAGTCCGCGGCTGAATCATGAAGGATTCGCGGTCATAAATCACGGCGCTTGGGGGCGCGTGACACTTGTTCTGACACCGCGGACCAAAATAAACACATTTTTCGGGGCAAAGTTGCAAGGAAAACGGCTCTAACATAATAACGGGCACAATCGGGCAGCCAAATCTGAAATCAACTTAAAGCTTAGATATCAGAGAAAATGTTGGTAATACCATTTAAGCGGAAATCCCTGGACGTCCAAACATTTCCTATGGATTTATAGAAAATAAATCCCCAGAAATTAGTTTTGGCACACTTTGGTTCCTCCCTGGCCCACGTTGTGTATAGTCATGATTCAGTGACTAAGCGATGGCCTCGTAACTGTAGGCCCCAGGATCAAAACCGTGTCGATGTGCTATATATTAGTGCCCTTTTATGGGGCATTAATCCTCCTTACTGTCAATTATGGCTTAATGACGTAGGTCCCCTAGTTGATTAGCATAGTAGCATACACATGCTTTAGCAGTTACGCAAAACAAACACTCGCAAATTATTATTCAATAAAATATTAGAATGTATACTATTATCTAAATCTATTAGGAATAAATCATTGTCAAAATCATTCCATAAATTGGGATAACAACATTTATTCCACCATTATGACCAACAGTGTACTTAATATGATTGTATCTTTTGTTATAACTATTACCATGTACATTATGTTTCTATATTGTATGTTTAGTTATAATTATTATGCATGTTCATTATGTTCAATTATGTTATCTTCGATAAAGTGGAACGAAATAAACTTGAAACTTGAAACTTGATGTCACTGGTGAAACCACCATGGTAAAATAAGACTGAATAAATAAAGGAATGAATAAACGAATAAATAAATAAATATATATATATAATTTTGTCAAGCTGCTTGCAAGTTCAAAGATTTAAAAGGTTTAACAATATCAACCAGTGACTTCATCATTGTTGAGATTCATCCATGAAAATTTCCTTCCCGTTAGAATCTCAAGTTCTTTATCATATGGTTCATAAAATTTGTACAGTTTTTTAAGAATATTTCTTTTCACTTCAGGGTGCTTTCTGCCTTTTTCTTTTCCCATGCAGAGTTTATATGGCATTGACAGACAGAAAAATCCTTTTTCTTCGTCAAAGTATATTTTGTCGGCGTTGAAGTATTTTGGCAGCCCCAAGAACGATTCGGTGGCTTGGAGTTGAGGTAGGGGATTCTTAGAAAACAAATCACCATCCAGTATAAGTATCTGTTCGCGAGGGAAAATCTTGAACCAATTACGGAGATGGCGTGAGTACAACCCTGTAAAGATAATGGCATTATTGTCGTTCACTGTACGGTCTTCGTTTAGTACGCTCTTTTCAAATCTTTTTTCTATGACGTAAGATATATTGGCTTGAGGTAAGTCTTGAGGGTGCTTTGGTATCCTTCCCCCTATCATGGTGACGTTCCGGTGTCTACGCGTAATGTCCGGGAACATATTCAAGACGTGGGTATAGTCAGAAATGGCGCGTATTACGGGGTCTCGCAGGATAAGCAAGAGTTTGACATTGGGTGAAACGTCCCGTGCTATCGCGGCAGGTATGTCGTCTGCAACAAAATACAATGGCGTTTTCTCCATGGTTAATTGATACTGTGAAGTTATGGGCATCATTTGTTGATATTCCTCGACACTCCTCGTCGGCTGCCGATCCCATTGATGGGCCTCTGGAGCAGCCGTTATGTAAAGAGCTGGGTGAGCGGAAAGAAAGAATTTGAGCGCAGTGGTTCCACATTTCTTTGCACCTATACCGATCACATCAGGCAACCGGCTTTTGCAATCCAGGTTTCTTTTCTTGATCTCGCTCTTATTACTGCAGCTCCATTTGCTCTGATAGAGAGTGAAAGGAGATTGTGAAGTGTTCATGATCAAATGTGAAACATGGCGAGAACCTGCACCACGGTGAAATAGCTTCCCTGGTGACTGTTCAACTGGTACTGTGTTACCACTCAAATCGAAGATCATAATCATAATCAGAATTGGTATGAAGCAGATAAAGATGGCTGCCATCGACGATCTGGGGGATATACACTTCCACTTCATGGTGTAGTCGCAGTGGATTCTGAAAGGAGAAAATGTATTTGCGCAAATATCTTTCAATCTTGGATTGGATAAATGTGGAAATCAGGCGATTATTTCATGTGCTCTGTTAACTATCAATAATTGCCTAGAACATGTTGACCTTTAACCCTATACCTAGCCGTGCATAGCCCCAGTGGCGTATCCGGAAACTGATAAAGAAGAGGGGTGACATCCTCCCAAGACAAGGGGTTCAGTTAAAATTATCTGGGCAACTTATTTCTTGCACCCCTATAGCAAGTTCCATTAGGTTTTTCCGGGGTTTTTCCTGGCCCTTCAAGAATGAATCTACACTGCCTTCACCCAATGTTGGATACGCCACTGAGTTATCACTACCAGCCCATCCATCATTGCAGATGATGATGAACTGCATCACTATAGTTTTGTCTGGATAGTGTTGAAATTATTGAATGCAGTGACAGAAATTATAGATCCTATCATTTGCATGTTTGTTTTTTCTTCACATATCCAATTTATCTTTAAAGTCTCAAGACACAAGAAACAAAGTAAAGCATGGTGAATTAGAAATTAAGGAAAGGAAACATATTAATTGACAAAAGTAATGCTTTGTTTTCTAATAAACGTGGAGGGGCAACAATTTCGGCATGCACTGTACTCCATGTTTTCCTCATGCTCCAAACAGCAAGTCATGAAAATTATGACAAAAACAAAAGAACCAAATTGCATGTTTTAAAATATTTTTGTTTCTTTCTCTCTCTTCAGTTAAAATTGAACATCTTGTGTACATCTTCTTTCCTCGATATTTTAAGTCAACATACTTGAGACGAAAATTTAGTGCAGAAAACATCATAATATGCAACGCTTAACGTACGTACGTGTGTGTGTGTGTGTGTGTGCGTTTCAAATCAATAACCAATTCAAGACTAAACCGTTTACTTTTATTTCGTTTCGTTTTATTTGTTGTCGTTTTTTGCGAGAAAACAAAAAGCTCTTTTAACGACCTTTTCTAAAGCAGCCAGTGCTCATTCAAGTGTAAAATAGTGACATCAGAATCTGATATTGATCAGATTGAATAGACCATCACCCATGACTGCGTAATAATAAATGCAGATATTGTGAGATTAGTATTCTGGAACCTATTTTCAAGGTCTATACTTCGAATATATAACAAAACGACAGAGGAAACATAATGTATATTACCTATTGAAGGTATTCAAAATATATTATTATCATAAAATGTTGCTTGAAAAAAAACAGAGAATATATATAAACAAAATGAAGATAAATTCTAGTAAAACTAAAACTACATTATTTGGCTCTCAAAGAAAAGTACGGAATTATGAGTTGAAGTTAGAAATACAAGGTCAGTATATGTAGAATTTGTTACTAACATTTTGTTCTTCAACAAAGTCTTAATTGGTCGTTGCATATTAATGAAGTAGTCCGTAAAATATCGTGTACTGTAGCATGCGTACGAAGAATCAGATCATGTCCGACGAGGCGAAACATGATTCAGCTGTACTTTTCACTTGTAGACTATTGTTGTTGTGTATGGGGTACGTGTACGAAATAATACATGACAAAACTACAAAGAAGTCAACATGAAGATGCAAGATTAGTTTTAAATGCTGATTTCAATACGTCGAGTGCTACTTTGATGCCTAAACTTAAATGGTAAAATGTTGAAGAAAAGGTAAAGTACCAATGCTGTGTAAACATTTTAAAAAAAATTAACAATCTTGCTCCTTTGTATTTAAATTGTATCCAGACGTCCAGCACAGTACCCTGCAAGATATGCCCTCATTTCAATAGCCCATTAGTTATACCCATACCCCGAACTGATTTTAAAAAACCGCTTGTTTTCTTACTTTGCATGTTCACAGTTTAATAAATTACATTACCACTTCATATTCAATTATCATCATCTTCGCAAGTTTTCAAAAATCAAACCCGACACTATCAGTCTCTTCTCTGAAAAAAAGTATATATATATATATATAATGAATTCCTAAACTTTCAACAAGGGCTGACACATTGTATTCTGTTCTTTTGCTCTTTTGGTTGTATCATTATCTTTTAGTCTCGTTAATCTGTCCATTGTGAGCTTATAACTGTCTTTCCATTGTGCAAGTCCTCTTTAATTTGCCGTTTTCTTTTTAGTCACACTTTTCATTAAACCCTTCAGTCTGACTTGAATTTTTTAAATCTTTGTAGTGTGTTTTAAATTTTGTTTGATTTTATTGTATCAGTGGAAGTATATGAATTTATGTGAACATGTTTTGTTTAATTGATGAATATAATTATATGCCCTAGGCTTGCTTTATTTGGCTCATTTTAACCAAGCTTGAATTTATGTACGTCATCTTTCCAAACTGAAACGTGTTCTATGTTAACGTACCTAATTTATTTAGTAGTAAATAACTGTGTATTATGTATCGTGTATAATTATGTTTTTTATTTTGTGTTTTTGTAAGTTTTACCATGTACTTTGTCACTTGCCTACAGGGCTCCCTTGAAAAGCAGGCCTTGCGGCTTTGAAGGGACTACCCTGCATTAAAACAAATACTGAATGAATAATAAATAATAAATAAAATAAATGAACGGTGCTACATACTTTGTGTATGCCTTTACTCACGGCGATCTGCATGAGCTGCTACCTCTTTCCTTTGACCGGGTCCTTTGATCTGTATCTGTCCAGTTATAGCTACTCGAAACGCATATAACATTGATAGCTGAAAATCGACGCATGCGTGCAAATTATTAATTTGCATAATAATATTCACCTTTTTCAAACTATGAAAATATGTGGTACAAAATTGAAAGATTCCTAAGACAAGTAAGGCTCGTAATGTGTAGAAGCGGCGTGCGTCGAGTTCTTCCGATCACAGTACATGTATTCCTCGCGTCATATCGATTAGAGCAGGCTAGGAGTAATCCTTATATAGAGCAGGATGGACCCTACCACTGGTTAGAGTTAGCAAGATTGCACGAGAGGCTATGGCCGCTAATCTTCTGTCTCGTACTAGAGGTGCTTTATGAATGAAGTTTGTTCGTATTAGGTCCAATTTTACCATTAGTAAATCCATTATCATGAAAATCTAAAGAGTGATTACAAATATATATAACTTCCGTGATCAAACATTCACCAGTCTGCAGGTACAGACTCTGATTTGACACAATGAGCAGCTCTGTCAGTCTTTGACTGATTCAAATAATATAAACATATACTCAAACATTAGCCAATTATGAAAATAATGCAAGGATTGTCTCTGTTTAGAGTTGAGGGTGTGTTATTTTCTCAGCTGATTGGGCGAACGACACGGAAACAGACTAGCAGTGTTTCATCAAGCCTTAAAATCGATCTTAAAATCGATCCGATCGATTTTGGGGGTTTGACTGATTCAGTCTAACCCCCAAAATCGATCGGATTTAAAGCTTGACACACACATTCATAAAGCACCTCTAGTACGAGACAGAAGATTAGCGGCCATAGCCTCTCGTGCAATCTTGCTAACTCTAACCAGTGGTAGGGTCCATCCTGCTCTATATAAGGATTACTCCTAGCCTGCTCTAATCGATATGACGCGAGGAAAACATGTACTGTGATCGGAAGAACTCGACGCACACCGCTTCTACACATTACGAGCCTTACTTGTCTTAGGAATCTTTCAATTTTGTACCACATATTTTCATAGTTTGAAAAAGGTGAATATTATTATGCAAATTAATAATTTGCACGCATGCGTCGACTTTCAGCTATCAATGTTATATGCGTATCGAGTAGCTATAACTGGACAGATAACAGTATATCTTTTCAAAATGAACGAATTTTTGTTCACTTTTCGTCAAAATGTCATCAAACTGATTCCTTGATTTTTCTTTCACATCTCCACACACTACCTCCCACATTTCTAACTTATCCTCATTAAACTAAACGAAGATAAATTTATCTTCATTTAACAGCTAAACGAAGATAAATTTATCTTCATTTAACAGCTAAACGAAGATAAATTTATCTTCATTTAACAGCTAAACGAAGATAAATTTATCTTTATTTAACAGCTAAACGAAGATAAATTTATCTTCATTTAACAGCTAAACAAAGATAAATTTATCTTCATTTAACAGCTAAACGAAGATAAATTTATCTTTATTTAACAGCTAAACGAAGATAAATTTATCCTTATTTAGCTGTTAAATAAAGATAAATTTAACCTCATTAAACTGTGTAAATGAAGATACCGAAAAACGAAGGCGACCGTACGGTGAACTCGTCTTCTTCTTCTTCGTCGTAGCCATTTCGACGAAAATTCAAAACGCGTTATAAAAGGAAAAATTAACAGATTATGGACAACGTAACCGCGAGTGACGATGTCGAATCGAAGAGTGATCTTAAATCTGGTGCTGGCCGCGCGTGTACCATATATGTTGTTCGTGCCCAGACTTTGCATATACTATTAGACAGAGCTCTAGCTGTTTACAAACAACGGACGCATTGCCCGCGCTCGGCTATTGTTCTCTTTGTTCTCTCTTTGGTTATAGCTAGTCTGCAGACACAGACCCTTGACAGCCATTATGAGTAAAAACAATGTCTAAATTTCAAACATGAAAGTACTGAGTTATGTCATGTAGCTGCTTCTGACACAGTGCAATACTGGAAAAGAAACATAACACATCAAGCAGAATCTGATTCTCCTGATTATTTCATGTGGTTTTATTCAAGAGTAAAGTTGAGTCTGTGTTTACAGACTAGGTTTGAGATGGTGAATAGATAGAACTGATAATCCCCGTGCGACCGGCTAACGACGGTCTGGGGAGAATTTGGGTGTATCATCTCTCTAGCTGGTGTATCTGTACATGCAGGTAAATGGGTGTATCATATTCGTAAAATGCAGACCTTTTAACAATCTATCAGGCCGGTGGTTACTTAATTTGCAAAAATTCACCTTTCAGAAAGAAAACGTGTATTTTTGCTAAAATTAGAAGACAAGACACAGGATGGGGCTGCATTGGGCTAAATAGGCCTATATAAATTATAATGTTTAATATTATCAGGGAACCAGCTGTGTGCTCGGCCGCAAAAAATATATGAGCAATGTTATCTTTAAAAATGCAAATACATGGCCGTCCAGAGGATTTTTTTATGTTGGGGACCGGGGTAGAATGCAATAAATTATTGAATATTTATTGCATTTTCTGTTTTTTTTTTAATTTATGGAAACTGCCCCCTACCCTAGCCCCCGCTGCGTACAGTCATGGTTCAGTGACAAAGCAATGGCCTCGTAACTGTGAGGCCCCAGGATCAACACCGTGTCGATGTGCTATATCAGAGCCCTTTTGTGAGGCATTAATCCTCATTACTGTCATTTATGACTTAAGGGCATAGGTCCCCTAGTTGATAAACAAAGTAGCATAATATACATGCTTTAGCAGTCACGCAAAACACATATTGGCAAATTATTATTCAATAAAATCTGAGACTGTATACTATTATCTAGATCTAGTATTTTTAAATTATTTTTAAAATAATTCCATAAATTGGGATAAAAAAAAATATTCCACCGTTATGAGCAACAGTTTAGAACAAACAAATAATGAAGTAAATGACATTGAGAAACAAGAAGCGGAATGGAAATGCTTGAAAAAAAGCATTCAGCATGGAAATAAGACACTACCAACTAAAAAGAAACCAGCAAAACGACCATGGATGACAGAAAAGATTTTCAAGAGTTCAGACCTTGTACAAGTCCAGGGGGTGTTTCAAAAAGCCTTTTTTTCAATGACAAACACATGAAATGTACAGAGAAATCAAGCATTTTGAGAAGAAGGAAAACAAGGCAGCAAGCAGATGTATCAAGAACAAAGATGGAACATCTTCCCTCTTTGAAAAGGATGATATTAAACAAAGACGGGAAGAATATATCCAAGACCTATTTGATGATTTAGAGGTCCAGAACCTCCAATCACTGACAACGAGGGTCCAAGTATACTTGAATCAGAAGTTAAACAAGCTCTGCATTCACCTGAAGGCCCAGATGGGATAACACGGGAAGAACTTGTGGCTATTGTCTATATTTGTGTCAATTCTAAAGAAGCCTAATGCAAGTGTATGTGAAGATTTCCGGACAATTAGCCTTATGAGCCATGTAACCAAGTTGCTCTTATAGATCATTCTCAATAGAATAAAAATTCAAATTGACAATGAAGTAGGTAAGGAACAGTTTGGTTTTAGACCTCAAAGTGGTACTAGAGAAGCAATATTCTGTATCAGAATGATGACAGAAAGGTATATTGCAGTAAATAAAGAAATATATGTGTGCTTTATTGACTACTCTAAAGCATTCGACAAATTCACCACGACAAATTGATTGAAAGCTTACAAAAAAATTATCTAGATGCTAAGAACATACCTTTCATATCTAAACTTAACTGGGAGTAGACAGCTGCCATCAAAATTAACAATGAAATTACAGGTTACACAAAAATCAAAAGAGGAGTACGTCAAGGATGCGTAATGTTCCCATCTCTGTTCAACTTGCACAGAGTTAGCATTCAGGGAAATTTCAGATATGAAAGATGTCAGATGCCTAGAATATGTTTGAAACTCGGTAAACATATCATTGAGCAGGTCAGTAATTAAATCTACTTAGGACAAAATATCACAGATGATGCCAGATGCGAAGTAGAAATAAAAACGAAGAATAGAAATTGCTCAGAATACATTTCTGGCAATGAAAGGATTTTTCAAAAAGAGAAAGGTGGAATTTGCGCTTAGGTTGAGACTTGTAAACTGTTATGTATGTATGGTCTGTCCTGTTGTATGGAGCAGAAACATGGACAATAAGCAAGGCCATGGAAAATAGAATAACATCTTTTGAAATGTGGATTTACAGAAGAATGAGGAAAATATCCTGGAAACGAATGAAAACCAACAAAGACATATTGCACATGGCAGGGCGTAAAGAAATTGCACTAGTAGGATTAGTTAAGGAGAGCAAAATCAAATACTTCGGTCATGTTAAAAGGCACCAAAGCCACTTCTTAAAGGGTGTGTTGGAGGGAAGAATGGAAGGAAGTAGACCGAGAGGGAGACCCAGAATCAACTGGGAAGAGAATGTCAAGAACTGGAGTGGACTAAAACTGCAAGAGTGCACCAGAATGGCAGAAGATAGAGTGAAATGGAAGAGATACTGCAATCAACCTCCGAACTGGGAGAAGATACTTAGATAGTTAGAGGTCTATTAGTGTTGCAGATTGATCTGTTATCCGGATTGGTCTGGCAATAAGAGGAACAAAAGAATCGGAAAGTAACAAATCCGGGTAATCAATAGTAAAATGTTTGTTGCGGTTAATAAGGGCAATTTTAAGGTCACCCGTGAGAAAACAATATTTGGAGTTAAAATATAGGTTGATCCATTAAAGTCTGATATTCTTCAAAAAAGTCGTTAGAGTCAGGGGGGGGGGGGGGGGGGGGGGGGGGTAAGAGCAAATTCCCCCCTTTTTTTTTGTCCCGAAATTTGAAAATTTGGCCGATCGATATTTCGTTGGGGGGGGGGGGGGTAAAGGTCACCTTTTTTTTGGTCACCCAACAACACAATTTTTTTTAAAATTCTTTTTTATTTTAAAAAAAATTGAGGGAGGGGGGGGTTTCCTCTAAAATACACACACACAAAAAACAAAATTGAGGGGGGTCGACCCCAACCCCCTGCGTACGTGCCTGATGAGTGATGTAATTAACATGAATAACACCCGAGATGCCACAATGAATGTTAACTTAAGGAATTATAAGCTACGTTCAGACGGACAAAAGTTACCCTATAGGCTAAATGTCGTGTTAAGCGCTAGTCTAGGTAAATATGGCGGCGTATATGGCGGGCCAAGCATGCCACTATCCGTACAACTATACATCTACTGTATACGACTAGACGTCTATCCAGCCGGCCAATCAGAACGCAGGAAACTGTACATCTATACAACTATCCCAGTGACGGATTCAGGGGGGCACAGGCGGCACGTGCCCCCCTTACTTTTTAGTAAATTATACTTTTGTATGCGTTTGCATTAATTTACAGTCAGGCAAGAAACTTGCTTTTTTAGAAGCCTTACATGTCAGGGCCTGCAAAACAGCGGGGCTCGGGGCCTCAAAATCCAACCCACCACTTTTTTTGAAAAAGTATATTAAAGATAAATAGAAAGAAAGAGAGAAATAAAGAAAGAATAGTGATCTGTCAGTGTCACGAGGTATCAAAATATGCTCATCTGACCGTGATTAAGAATGCCTAAAACCCCTGAGCTTCCGGGGGCGTGGCCCCTGGACTCCAACTAGGGCCCTAAGGTGGGCACCTGGATGCTCATTTGACGTAAATTAAACGCATTAAACCCCGGAACTTCCGGTGGTTCTGCCCCCTGGACACCTGGATGCTAATCTGACGGCAAATTTTTGTCTAAAACCCCTGAGCTTCTTAGGGCTCCGCCCCCTGGACCTCACGCCAATTAGTGTCTTGCCAGTGCCACAAATAAGGTATAAAAATATGTGCATCTGACCGTAATTAAATGCCTTAAACTCCCTTAGCTACCGGGGGCTCCGCCCCCTCGACCCCACCAGGGGTTGGCCCCTGAATCCTTATCTGACCGTTATAAAATGCCTAAAACCCCTGAGCTTCCGGGGGCTCCGCCCCCTCGACCCCACCAAGGGCCCTAAGGCAGGCCCCTGAATGCTCATCTGACCGTAATTAAACGCCGAAAACCCCTGAATTTCAGGTGGCTCTGCCCCCTGGACCCCTGGACGCTAATCTGACGGTAATTTATTGCCTAAAACTCCTGAGCTTCCAGGTGCGCTGCCCCCTGGATTCCAACTAGGGTCCTAGAGGGCCCCGGGATGCTTATTTGACAGTGATTTTATGCCTAAAACCCATGAGCTTTTGGGTGGTTCTGCCCCCTGGACACCTGGATGCTAATCTGACGGCAATTTATTGTCTAACACCCCTGAGCTTCTTAGGGCTCCGCCCCCTGGACCTCACGCCAATTATTGTCTTGCCAGTGCCACAAATAAGGTATAAAAATATGTTCATCTGACCGTAATTAAATGCCTTAAACTCCCTTAGCTTCCGGGGGCTCCGCCCCCTCGACCCCACCAGGGGTGGGCCCCTGAATGCTTATCTGACGGTTATAAAATGCCTAAAACCCCTGAACTTCCGGGGGCTCCGCCCCCTCGACCCCACCAAGGGCCCTAAGGCGGGCCCCTGAATGCTCATCTGACCGTAATTAAACGCCGAAAACCCCTGAATTACCGGTGGCTCTGCCCCCTGGACCCCTGGATGCTAATCTGACGGTAATTTATTGCCTAAAACTCCCGAAATTTATTGCCTAAAACTCCTGACGGCAATTTATTGTCTAACACCCCTGAGCTTCTTAGGGCTCCGCCCCCTGGACCTCACGCCAATTAGTGTCTTGCCAGTGCCACAAATAAGGTATAAAAATATGTTCATCTGACCGTAATTAAATGCCTTAAACTCCCTTAGCTTCCGGGGGCTCCGCCCCCTCGACCCCACCAGGGGTGGGCCCCTGAATGCTTATCTGACGGTTATAAAATGCCTAAAACCCCTGAACTTCCGGGGGCTCCGCCCCCTCGACCCCACCAAGGGCCCTAAGGCGGGCCCCTGAATGCTCATCTGACCGTAATTAAACGCCGAAAACCCCTGAATTTCCGGTGGCTCTGCCCCCTGGACCCCTGGATGCTAATCTGACGGTAATTTATTGCCTAAAACTCCTGAGCTTCCAGGGGCGCTGCCCCCTGGATTCCACCTAGGGTCCTAGAGGGCCCCGGGATGCTCATTTGACAGTGATTTTATGCCTAAAACCCATGAGCTTTTGGGTGGTTCTGCCCCCTGGACATCTGGATGCTAATCTGACGGCAATTTATTGTCTAACACCCCTGAGGTTCTTAGGGCTCCGCCCCCTGGACCTCACGCCAATTAGTGTCTTGCCAGTGCCACAAATAAGGTATAAAAATATGTTCATCTGACCGTAATTAAATGCCTTAAACTTCCTTAGCTTCCGGGGACTCCGCCCCCTCGACCCCACCAGGGGTGGGCCCCTGAATGCTTATCTGACGGTTATAAAATGCCTAAAACCCCTGAACTTCCGGGGGCTCCGCCCCCTCGACCCCACCAAGGGCCCTAAGGCGGCCCCTGAATGCTCATCTGACCGTAATTAAACGCCGAAAACCCCTGAATTACCGGTAGCTCTGCCCCCTGGACCCCTGGATGCTAATCTGACGGTAATTTATTGCCTAAAACCCCTGAGCTTCCAGAGGCGCTGCCCCCTGGATTCCACCTACGGTCCTAAGGCGGGCCCCTGGATGCTCATTTGACAGTGATTTTATGCCTAAAACCCATGAGCTTTTGGGTGCTTCGCCCCCTGGAACTCACGCCAATAGTGTCCTGCCAGTGTCACAAAGGTATAAAAATATGTTCATCTGACCGTAATTAATTGCCTAAAACCCCTGAGCTTTCGGGGCTCCTCCCCCTCGACCCCACGCCAATTAGTGTCAGTGTCACACCTAAGGTATCAAAACATTATCATCTGACCGTAATTAAACGCATAAAACCCCTGAGCTTCGGAGGCTCTGTTTTTGTAATTCCTTTATTGCAAAAATGATGTCCTGAAGTATGTCAAACTTTAACTTGTGTGTATTTTACTTTCTGTATTGATGGTCGTATGTCCACAATTATACAGTTTTCACACAACTGCGCCAGAAGTGTCATTTTTGACAGACATGGCGCATTATAAATGTTCACTATTATTATTATAAAATGTACTAAATTGTTTTGTTGCTTTTGATGTTTTGTTTTAAATGTATGTATGATAAAGTTGGAGATACTTCTATGCAGTTGAAAATATCATGTGAGAAAGGTATTAATAAAAGTTTCCTTAATATATGACTACGATGACAGCTTTTCTTTCTGTTAAGAAATGGAACAAAGTGCATCTTATCTAATTCACAAAAGATCTGTTTTCGCTTCATACTGTTTAGGCGTTTAATATAGCTGTAAAATTATACATGCAGGGGAGTAAAACAGAAGTGAATACTTGAAGTTTGGCAAATCTGCTTTCTCTGTTTATTTCCTCCTCCTTCCTCTTTCCATTTACTCTCATATCCCCACAATACGTCAAGCACTCGGATTTGTTCAATATTTGCACACAGGTGACATATGCGGTCTTATGGTGTAATGGTTAGCACTCTGGACTTTGAATCCAGACCTCTCAGTGTTTTGTTGTTGTTTAAAATTATGGTGTTTGTACATTCTGTACTTCTAAATTTGCTTTGTATTGTCAAGTTTGGATGTATCTTTGAAAACGTGATCCGTCGATATAGAAAAAAAAGGGTCAGAAAAAATTGTGTATGATCGTAAAAATATGAAAATGTAATGTAATATCATTGTAATGTGTTACTTTATACACATCAAAGAATCCCTCAACCTCGAACAAGATGTCATGGACAAAGTCTCGACTAAAAGACTCAAAAAATATTTTGGTCACGTCCTACGAATGAAACCCACAAGATACCCAAAATTTGCTATTGAAAGAAACATCACAGGAAATCGACCCAGAGGCCGTCCACCCAAAAGATGGCTTGACTGCATCTTAGAGGACTGCAAAGCAAGATCCATACCAAGGCTTGACAGATGCATCAAGATTGGCTGCAGACAGAAAGATTTGGCATACCATCACCATACAGAAGCCATCACGAGGCTCCTGGCCTGCGTGGACGGCATAAGTCAAGTAAGTCAGTCAAGACTTTATACAGGACTGGGGTAAACTTTCAAACTCTACTAATCACATGTTTAAAAACATCTCTAATCGATTTACTATTTCTTTCATGTGTCAGTTGTATTCTAAACTTGGATTCCCATCTTTTCATTTTGTTTATTTGCTATTTTTACACCAGTTTCCGATTATATTTCAATCTCAACAGACTCTCTTTGAGTGACATTTACCCATTTTTTCTCTCTCTTGATCTCACTCTATCTCTCTCCCTCTCTCTCTCTCTCTCTCTATCCATCTCACTCTCTCTCTCTCTATCTTTCTATCTCTCTCTCTCTCTCTTTATCTAAATCTGTCCTTTTCCCTCTCGTATTATTATGTGAAATAATAATAAACATAGAGATATTACTCCCGAATGAAATGCTATCGGTGAGGGATATACGGTATAGGGAACAGGAACAGGGTTTGTTGGGTAGAGTCATCTCGTCGAGGGAGCAAGAAAGATACGGATAAATATGATGCTGTGTCGGGTCAGCTGTTTCGGTATTCTCGCTCGATCCTTGTGTACAATGTCAACGCAGAAGTTTGAACTCTGTGAGATGTATAATGTCAGTCGGCCGGCGAATTATTTTTTCATACGAACTGTGACTTTTTACCCGCTATGACGACTTTGAGAGAGACTACAACTATAATACTTGTATTTTCTCGAAGTTTCACCAGCAGTAATATTAAACATCATTGTCAACCTTACTATAATATCAGCAAAAGAAAAATAAGGAATTGGCTACCGTGAGTTTCGAACCCAGTAAGATAGCGTTCAAGCGCAGCGCTCTTACCGATCACGCCACACCGAATAGTGGCTTTCAACGAAATAATAATAATATAGTCTTGACGAAATTAACTGTATATTTATGAGATCAAGGAAAATGACCATGTGCGCATGCGCAGGTATAGATAGTTCTTAGGCCGACAAATTTTTTTTTCCTACGAACTGTGACTCTTTATCCGCTGTGACGACTTCGAGAGTCACTACAACTACAATACTTGTATTTTCTCGAAGTTTTACTTTCCTATAATATCAGCTACAGAAATCAAAGGTTTTACATTTTCGGGGAAACTAAATTCCAACAAGGTTTAAGAGTCAACAACGGTACGACGAATCGTCTTCCTTTCTCTATATTGTGATGAAACGCCCAAAAATCAGCGCTTCGCGCGGAAGGGGAAAACTTAACGAGTCGAGAACGGTACAACGAATCGTCTTCTATCTCTAATAATTTAAGGAAACGTCAAAGCTTGAGAGGGGGAAACTGAATTCAGAAAAATGGGTTTTATTAATAATTATTAAGAGTCGAAAACGTACAACGAATCGTCTTCTTTTTGTAATAATTTAAGGAAACGTCAAAGCTTGAGAGGGGGAAACTGAATTCAGAAAAATGGGTTTTATTAATAATTATTAAGAGTCGAAAACGTACAACGAATCGTCTTCTTTTTGTAATAATTTAAGGAAACGTCAAAGCTTCCGCGCTTCGCGCGAAAGGGGGAAACTGAATTCAGATGAACGGGGCTTAACAAGAGTCGAAAACGGTACGACGAATCGTCTTCCTTTCTCTATATTGTGATGAAACGCCAAAAATTCCGCGCTTCGCGCGATGGGGAAAACTTAATTTAGACGAGTCGAGAACGGTACAACGAATCGTCTTCTTTCTCTTATAATTTAAGGAAACGTCAAAGCTTCTGCGCTTCGCGCAAGAGGGGGAAACTGAATTCAGACAAATAGGGTTTATTAAGAGTCGAAAACGGTACGCCGAATCGTCTTCCTTTCTCTATATTGTGATGAAACGCCAAAAATTCCGCGCTTCGCGTGGTTGGGAAAAACTTAATTTAGACGAGTCGAGAACGGTACAACGAATCGTCTTCTTTTTATAATAATTTAATGAACTTCAAAGCTTTCGCGCTTCGCGCGGGAGGGGGGGAACTTCATTCAGACAAGGATTAACAGTCGAGAATGGTACAATAAATCGTTTTCTTTTCCTAATAATTTAAAGAAACGTCTAAGCTTCCGCGCTTCGCGCGGGGAGCCTATCACCCACACCCCCCTAATGAGCGCGCTTGGCGCGCTCTTTAAGTGATTCGTTTGCTCACTACCGCCCCTCCCTAAAATAAAATCCTAGCTCCGCGCCTGCATTAAAATAAATAGCTATAATGCTGACTAAGTTGACGAAATAATTCGTATATTTATGTCGTCGAGGAAAATGACCATTTGCGCATAGCAAGTACTATGGATAGTCGATAGGAAAAACAATTTAGCCTTCGGCCCCAGGTATAAAGGGTTAAATTTGTAGATATTGGACGTTTCATTTTGTCGGTAATTGGTGGCTAGTTTTGTCGGTAATCGTTGGCCTCTACACCCCCCCCCCCCCCCCACTAGAAAAGGTCTAGCGACGCCCCT
The DNA here is from genome assembly GCA_035222895.1 of Strongylocentrotus droebachiensis. Taxonomy (NCBI): domain Eukaryota; kingdom Metazoa; phylum Echinodermata; class Echinoidea; order Camarodonta; family Strongylocentrotidae; genus Strongylocentrotus; species Strongylocentrotus droebachiensis. The sequence goes on from JAVYIG010002566.1 coordinate 23,020, forward strand.
GCCTGTAAGGGAAATAGAGGTTTTTATTAGTCCATCATTCCATTTTTAATCAACACGACCCTGGATCAACAAAGTTCATAACATTGAGGAAAGTAAAGAGCCAGTCTATAAAATATATGAAATAGGTATGACGAATATTTCGTAAACGGACACAGATCACACTTTGGTTCATCTTAAAGTACTTTGCCCAAAATACTCAGCAAGGTTATCAAAAAATAGAAGTTAAACCATTTAAACAAAATGCCTCATTATCTCACTCTTTTTATTTTATTATTTATTTACAGGTTACAATGATAATAATGATGATCAAAGCTTTTATCATAGCACACATACTTGTTATGCTCAATAGTCCTATCGCTCAATGCATGCAGACTTTATTAAAGACGTCCATTTTTACGAGTCTGTCGGGTACCCAATTTCTATATGTATACCTCGGTCGAGTGTGGAAAATGTAGATAAGTGTCCACAAAATGACGTAATTTGCAGGGATTCGAACCCTATATCTTGTGATCTTTAATGTGGTCACTTATCTAATAGATCCACAGCATCGTTATAAATACAACAAACTTACAGACAATACATTAATTCGAGTAAATGGAAAAGGGTAATCCAGTTTAGGTTCAACAGATAATCAAATTCATTGACGATCTTTTCTTCTAAGTAGAGTGAACTGAACGTATTGTTGTTATGTCCACAACGGGATAGTGATGCACTAATTGCACAATACACTTTTGGACATTTCTTTACAAAATGCAAGTACGATGTTATCTTCTTTCTTTTTACTTTGACTGATGTGACTGTGTCTAGTATGTTCTCTTCTTTTACTTTGCAACTATCAAGAAAAGTAATTTAGTTGGGGGCACAGACTAGACCATAACTCTTGTTGTACTGGTATGTCACTCGGTCTTTGGTTTGCCGAGGACAATGAGCCCCCATATACCTGTCAATGAGATAGATGTTACTATTAAGGAAAATATGACTTTCAAATTATGTGTTCATTCTGTTTAAATGTTAACATCACTTATTTCAAGAAGGACAGATGTAAGAAAGAAACATATCTACTTCTTCGTTGATACACGGCCATGGCATGTGAACTGCTACTTGCTCTTGATAAGATGTAACTAAATCCCAAGTATCTATCAGCTTGGCATTAATGCCAACAAACTCCTCCTCCATTATTCGACTCATTTGTCTGAAAACATAGTCGTTGCTATGGACACGAGCTTGAAATGTAGGTTGTTCACGAGGCTGAGATTTTTTGATGACGGCCATTACGTGATCGTCACCGAGCCTCGCACGCAAGCGTGCGATACCGTTACGAATCGCGCGCATCCTGTCACGATAGCTGTCCATATTCCACGAGGCGTAGTGCGCTGACATGCTGATAAAAATAACGTATTTTACATCGGGGTCAGTGAGCTTATCCATGTATTCGGGTTCGAACATGCGCCATAAACCAGCAAAGTTAAAAGTTGGCGTGAGTGCCGAAGAGAGGACATGAAGCTTATAAATGACTGTATGCGTCTCGTCCTCGGTGCAACCAAAAAACGAGTCCGACACATCCTTGTTGCCCAATTTCCTTTCCAGGACTCGGAACCACTGGCATGCTATAGAATCGCCGAACATGATGATTTTGTGACCTGCCAAGCACTTCTTGACGTTGTCCGGGTCATCCCACGAGTGTCTGTTGGAGCAGACGAGTGACTGCCATGTTGGGCCTAGCCAATATCCTTCTGGAAGTAAGCTTGAGTTCCTGCTGTCGCCGTCGCCGCATAATACTCGAGGACGTTCGATCTTGTAATCATAGATTAAAGAAAGCATTCCTGTTTTAAGCAAGAATCACAAGAGTGGTTGAATTTTCAAATGGTGCAGTAGTAGCCCGGAGTAGAAGAAACAATTCAAAACATAATCCAATTACAAATATTCCCTCGTAATGAATAGCAAAATCATATAGTAACATTTATAATGTTGCTATGTCTGAAAAACATATGGCAAGTTTTAAGAGGCATGCTCTAAATCTGATTTTGTGACCTAGTCTTTTGAAAAGGGAATTCGTGAGAATAATGAGTGAAATGGTCTTGAATGCACAGGAAGGGCGATAGAAGATAAGGATGGGGTGATTAATTGTGATAACCTTCTCCACCCCTTTCGATTATCCATTTTCTTTTGCCTCTCACTATGTTTGGAAACCTATACCCCTTCTCCAACGAACTTCTTTGGTGCTACCTCTGGAGAGTCTGAAGATTGCATACTAGCAAAGATACTAGCAAAGACCTTTGACTTATAAATGTAGAACGCCGTGGACATGAACGGACGTTCTAGGTATTATTTCGTATTCAGTCGTTTTTTGAAGTGTACAGGTGTTGCACAAAACTTACCATTGATGGTAACTTTGCCATATGGTAACTACCATGAAAACCTTGATTTTGATTGGCTGTTGAGCCTTGTTACCATGGTAGTTGCCATTGATGGCAAAGTTACCATCAATGGTAGGTTTTATGCAACGGGCTCCTGATATTTTGACATAATATGCTCAGATTAAGTATATCTCTGCATCTTGAGTAAATTTTGACGGAAATATTACCTCGATCCTGCCTTATAGCATAGAAATTTACATTGATTTGATTCCGGATACATACTTAGGCCTTGATCGGCCTGGCCTGGTTGGCTTTGATTGCCATAGTGAACGTACCTGTATTGCTCTTTTCTGCAATATCCATGTGGTACACTGATTGGGGTGATCTCAGCTGGGTCTTGTAGAATGTGCTGTGGTGAAGATTAAAAGAAAGAGAACAGAGTAGTATTTAATAAAGAAAGTGATACATTTTGGTCAGTTGTAGACAACCTGACAGATTGATTTACATGCATTATTTCAGACTATCCAGCTATATAATGCATGTATGTATGTATGTATGTATTTTGCATTGCAAATGTCCTACACAGTCTTTCTTTTTCAAATCTAGGACAACGACGTGACGTATTTGGCACTTCAGTAGCGATCGATAAACTTTTTTTCAAATTTAATTTTTCATTGGCTCAGTTAATTGGCTCAGTTGGTAAAGCGTCTGCATGTCGAACCAAAGATCCCGAGCTAGACTCCCACCCAGGCGGATGACTGAAGCATAAATAGTGTGTGTTAACGTATCCCTTCCCTTGTTTATAAACGCAGATTATGTCAAGTGGAAAACACTCCGTCCCTCGGATAGGACATTAAATGGAGGCCCCGTGTACAGGAGAGTCACCACCCTTGCACGTTAAGAACCCATTGCACTATTCGTCTAAGAGTAGGGGGAAACCCCGGTGTAATGGTCCACCTGCACACCCCAATCAGACCGAGTATACGGCATCTGCATGAATCTACAGTATTGAAGGAGGCAGATTATCTTGAAGAAGAAGAAGAAGAAGTATCCGGTGCGAAGATTTTAAAAACTAACTTTATTTTCATTATTGCAAAGGTGAAACTTTGATTGGACAATTTTATCATTTATCAATTTTATCTTTGAAAGGAACCGGTACCATTATGACAGATACAACTTACTTGTTGAATAGGTACTTCTTTCCTTCAATGAGCTGATTAACTGGCTGCTCTATTCCAGCAAACCGTCCATAAGACATTATAGATCTGATGTTATCACAAATGAACCCATCAGGCATGGTGCATATAAAAGCGCTCTGTCCCATCCCAGTCTCATTGGCACCATAAATGCAAATGTTCTTGTTCATCAGGTGGTTCCAACCTCGTTTCACCACGCACCGACCTTGGCCATCGCCGACGCCAAATCTTTTGTATCTGGCGGCCCAAGTGAAGCACCCATCAGCTTTCATGTAGACCTCACTCAGCCACCGTACAGTGTCTGATGGATAGCCCAGTATAACGTGCAGGTCCAGTCTCCCAGCAAGTGGCGCCAAGAAAAAAGCTGAGTAGCTCCCATTTTGATAATCCACCAGACGAGCAGCAGTTCTGAAGTGCTTGTTGGGTGAAGTCGCCATGACAAACCAGAAGTCACCACCTCCGGTCTGAGGGCGCCCCATCCCGTCGTACGCGTATATCCGAATCTCAACGGTATCACCGACTTCGTACTGTTGTTCGACGGGATAGAAAATGGATGTTGCTGTAGAGGTTAAGAGCGAAGCATTGAAGTTTGAGTACTCCTTGATTTTAGTACTGTTGTGAATATAGACATCAAAAAGATGGTCCAGTTCATATGATTTCAAATTGAGTGGGTGTATCGATTCTGTGTGTTGTTCTACTTCTCTGCTGCCCTGTGCATCGAGACTTACAGCAAAGCTGATCCTTTCTGAAGCTGAAAAGACCTGATGATCGATGAAAAGAAATATGTAACATATTTATTTTTACTCTTGTACGGGAGATCACTTTTATGAGAAAATTCTGTGAAAGAAAAAAATAGTTGTGTCGGTTTAAGTTACCAGTCATTACGATGGTTTACATTGGTTCGTATCCCACCGCTGCCGCCACGTTAATGATCAATCATAACAACGGTCAAATTAAGTTAGCATACTCTGTATAATCATGATGCTTCGGCTTGACCAGCAGCGGATCGAATAGGACGATGTACATTACTGTCCAACACCACCTCATCTCTACATTTCACCCCTAGTGCTGGCTGCAACCGTGCAAGACTCTTTGCAAAAACTGGCGACAGCTCTAAAGACCAGTTAAACTATCTGTGCATACAATTATCATGACAAGGCAATGACATGAAAGTTTTAAGTTGGAGCAAGGAAGTGAAAGAAAGGAGTGGAAATTCTTGTAATTTTTTTCAAACGCATTCGTGAGTGCTAAAGCGTGACAATAGGATGTGTAACATTCCACTTGGCTTTGAAGTTCCATGCTCTGAGCCGCGCTTCTACTGCGGGGAATCTCGGAGGCCAGTCACCAGTTTCACATTTATTACAAAATATTAGATTACCGACACTTTATATATGGGGATTATATTGGGAATAGTGTATCAAACAATTTTTCAAAATTAGTACTCCGCCCTTCCTATAATTTGTGTGCCAGGGTTGGTAAAAGAAAAATAAGATCCTGACAAAAACTCAATATTTGAGGATAATGCGCTAATTTGTGCATGTTTTAATGTCCCGTTATTTAATTCATGATTGTTTATGCGTGTTTTCGCGTGTTTTTTTTTGTATTTTTGCAGTTGGACAAAAGGATGAAATTACACAAGTTTGCGTTCGCTTGTTCTACTCAATACACATTCAACAATTGATGAGAAATCATTGAAAGGGACAGCGAACAGTTTCTGGGATACCATGTTCTTATGTAGGAATTTTAAGTCCTGAAATTTCATGCGCTCTTTTATCTCACCACCAGGGGCCCGTTTCATAAAGCATTTACTACCGCAGCGGTAAGTCCACTTTTCAGCGGTAAATTCCAGTTTCAGCGGTAAATTTGGAAACAGCGGTAACTTTCCGTGTCATAGTCGTAAGTCAAAAGCTTTATGAAACACCCCCCTGGTCAACAGTTGCAGATTAGCGCATAACGTTTCGGCTGCTTGGAGCATGGGGTCAAGGGAAAGCGGCTTGATTCCACTCCTTTCTTTCATCTCCCTGGTTTAACTCAACCCGAAAAACCAGTGTCTGGCCCCTATAAGCTAGGCCTGACTAAAAGAGGAATATTTTACCCGAAGAAGGACAATGTACCCGCAGATACACTATGAACATGACGGACAAAGAAAGAGGACAAAATTTACAGTTCCTCATAATCTACCCCCAACAATAATATTGCTGTGGTAGACAATGGAACATCCCTTCACTGCTATTATGTAAACATGTGTAGAACAGGTGAATATGCATGTGACACCTGTTCTACACATTTTTACATAATAGCAGTGAAGGGATGTTCCTTTGTCTACCACAGCAATTGTTGAGGGTAGAATGAGGAACTGTATATTTTGTCCTCTTTCTTTGTCCGTCATATTCATAATAATAAAAATAAAAAATAACTAGTTCTTATATAGCGCTTGTCAGGACCGAAGGCCCTCTTAAAGCGCTTTACAGATATATATATATATTATTACCCCGGTCATAGGATTCAGGCTTACCCGCACACAATGTATGCACATTCTCCACTCCCTGGGGAGCATTCCAGCCAGGCGTCTTTTTTACAAGCGCACAATTGCTTATCTGACCACATTAGCTTTCGCATCCTACCGGGTACCCATTTAACACCTGGGTGGAGAGTGGCAAATGTAGATCAATGTCTTGCCAAAGGACATTAGTGTCGCGGTGGGACTTGAACCGCGAACCTTGTGATCCACAGTCCGGTGACATATCCACTCGTCCACGACACCTCTACGTTTATAGTGATAGGTGCTCTTTTTTTCTTTTTTCTTTCTCCATTCAGTGTCTGAATGCCGAAACATACATGCAGAGCTAGTCTGCAAGCACAGACCCTAATTTGACACTTTATCAAAAAATCATTGTGCCTTGAGAGAAGCCTATCTACCTACTGGTTGTGTCAATATAGGAGCAGCTACAGTATATGGCCTATGGTAGTCTTATAGTGCAGACTCACTTTTACGACTGACCAGGGTTTGTGCTTGCAGACTAATGCAGAGCGCAGGCACGTGGGCTATACCACAAAATAATATGAGAAACAAGTCCAGGTATTTGTTTTCATAATGTGTTTATCAAGTTTACTTGTAATCTGAATATAAATTAACTGCACTGGTTGTTTAAATGTTTCCAATCCAATAACAGTGTCTCAAAGATTTGGCATGTTGGCATGCTTTTGCCTCATCCTCTTGCATAATTTCCCAGATTTGCATAACAATTAGTCACGGCATCCAATAACAATTTTGTAACGCTTTTGCCTAGTCTGCTTGCATATTTTTCAAGCGTTACAAAGCTTTATAACAAGTCGTAACATTCAATGTTTATCATTCTTTCTTGTGATCTGAGTAACTGCATTGAATAGTTAAACAATAGTTTGACTTTCGTCAAAGATTACATGTGAGTGAGAGGCTTTTTATGCTAATAAATGCACATGTACGATCACAAATGACAATCAATAGACCAGTTCGTAGATACAATCTGCGCATGCGCAGATAAAGGTCACTTGTACAAAATAATTATCAAACCCACTGAGACAAATACTGGATACATGCTCACGAAAGTTATGTTAACATTTTTCATGCAAGCACTTGTGATACATTCTATTGATCACAGGTGTAAGTAATTCATTCAAGAGGGCAAACATAGAATCACCTCCATGATTTTAGCTGTGATTATTCCAAAAGTCACAAAGTGGGATTTATCTAGGTTTAAAATATTTGTGGATATTTGGGGTCATCTGAACCATGTTCTAACTTCGAACTGGTCTATTCAGACTCTGATGGTGGTAATGGCTGAATTATAAACAATGCCAATCTTGAACCATCATTACCTTAAGGAGGTTATATCGTCATCGTCTTAATATAGGTAAATACTAAATAGGTAAACAACAGTCATTTAATTTTTTAAGCATCATACCTTGCAGTTGGGTGTGATGGTCGAAAAAATCATTTGCGAGCGAGGAAAAATATAAGATTTGTGAGGTCACAGTGCGAAAACTACATCTTATAAAGAGGAAAAAACCAATCCTCATCGGGTTATAAATAAGCACATTTTCATAACAGCAAACTGAAAAGACCTTTGATAAGTAACATAATTATAATATCTATAAATGTGAGCGAGCGTAGCGAGCGAGCTTTGCGAGATATTGCTCTTAGTCGCTTGAAATTAGGGGCACGTTTAATGATGAGAGGAAAGGGGGACACTAATCGAAGGGATAAGACACTTATTAGAAAATAAAAGGAGCACGTGTCAAAGTACAAAGGGTTATTATCAGAGGTTAAAATGGGGCACTCACCAGGGATGAAAAGGCACTTATGAGAATGGAAATTGGGCATTTGTCGACGGAAAAGAGGCAACCATCAGATTTTGATAGGGGCATTTATGAAAAAGGGATAGGTTCCTCATAAGAAAGGAAAAGGGGCACGTATCATTGTTAAAAAAGGTTAATTATCAGAGGTGAAAAGGGGCACTTATCGCACCTGAACAAGGGGCAAACACCATATATATTAAAGAGGCATTTATGAGAATGAAAAAGGGGCACTAATAATAAAGGGAAATGTGCATTTGTTGAAAGAAAAGGAGCACCGATCAGATTTTGATAGGGGCATTTATTGGAGGTGAAAGGGGGCTTTTATGAAAAGCGGAAATTATAAAGGAAAAAGAGCATTTATTAGGAAGGAAAAGGGGCACGTGTCAAAATAAAAGTGGGTGTTATTAGAGATGAAAAGAGCACTTATCAGGAGGAAAAGGGGGCACTTGTCAAAATAAAACGATTGTCATTCAGAATTGAATAGGGTCATTTACCAGACATAAAAAGGAGCACTAGTAGGAGAATTAAAAAGGAGTATTTTCATAGGTGAAAAGGGGCATTTATGACAAGGCGAAGGGCTCTTTGTTAAAAGGGGGCACTTATCATAAGGAAAAGGGGCACTTATTAGAAAGGAAAGGGGGCACATGTGAAAATATAAGGTGCGCTTATCCGAGTTAAAAAGAGGTAGTTATTAAAAGGGAAAGGGGCACTTCTTACAAAGGAAAAGGGGCAATTGTCAAAGTAAAAGGGGCACCTCTAAGATTTGAATAGGGCAATTATCAGAGGTGAAGGAGGCGCTTAACAAAAGTGAAAAGGGGCGCTTCTCGTATCCGAAAAGAGGCACTTACTAGAGATTAAAAAGGGCACTTATGAGAATGGAAAATATACACTTATTGCAAAGGAAACTGGGAACTTGTCTGGGAAAAGAGGTACGTGTCAAAATAAAAGGGGCACATATCAGAGGTGGAAAGGAGAGGGGGCACTTTTAAAAATTAACAAGGGCATATATCAAAATAATAGGGGCACTTTTTATGTAAAGAGGGGCGCTTCTTACAAAGTTAAAGGGGCACTTTTCCCATGGAAAAAGGAGCACTTTTGGGGTACTTGAAAAATTGGGGGGGGGGGAGGCACTGTGCCCCCCCCCCGGGTCCGCTGCCTCTGTACTTTTCGCTACCACTCGTCTGATAATACGAGCAGTACACAGTGCTTACCTTTACAGGAGGCAAGCGAAAGAAAATGAAGCAAAATTTCCTACAATATATATCAAAATTACTCGACTGGGCATGTTTGGGCACCGTTAACCTGACATATAACAACATAAAGAACTGTACTTGAACAAATTCACGTGAGCCGGAAGTAATCGGGAATTTGTCAAATTGCAGGTTTTAGGATTGTTAGATTTTACTATTTTTCACAAATTAAAACTGCTGTTATACAATGTAAGCAAATTTCTTGACACAATTATTAGGCTTTTGTATTCATATTTTATCATCTGTTCACCTTTTCCCTTGTTAGTTCAAATAAAAAGTGAAATATTAAAGTTTTTTTTTTTTAGAAAAATCACTACTCAAGCTTTCCAATGATGTTGGCGGCTTCGAACCTTGGACATCAAAGGTAACAGCACACCTGTAGATTCTACTGTGCAACATTAGAAAACAGCAGCTGCTTGAAATAATTTGTTGCCAGTTGGGACTCCAGCTCTTAAAACTTCTTGGTCCTATAGAGTCCTTGGAGCCTATGAATTGGCCACCATAGTATAATTATGATAACAAATCATAATGTCCAATTTAATGATGAACGAATCGAACAGACATTACAATTTAGACGTCTGAAATAGGCCTACACCGAACTGTTAACCCATTGTGACAAAATAATATGGAGAAGGGTAACAAACTGAGGAATTAAAAGGCCAAAACTTAAAGAAAAGCGCATGATTTAGTAAGCAGAAAATTATGTGATGAAACCATAAACTAATTATATGAGATGTTTAAATTTAGACCCTTCTAAAAAATAGGGGGGGGGGGAAGCAAAATGGACGCTCCAGTCATACTCACCCACATGAATACGAACAACACCAAGGTCGCCAGCGCAGCGATAAAACATTTTTTCAGCCATGAAAATCCACTTCTTCTGTTACGAACGGTTTTGCTCTGAACTAAGCTGAAACTTAACAGTACATTGTTTATGATGGTTTGACTTAAAGACATTTTGTATAATTGTTTATAATTCTATGAGACACTGACTCCTCTAAACCACGACAGACAAACGTACTCTAGACGCTGCAGATGTTCAATCGAAAAATGAGTCTGAGCGTAATGCTACAGCATATGCTTCAGAAAAACAACACAGAACTTTTTTGCTACGTGTAAAAACAGCCATATTTGATTGGTGATAATTTAATAATTGACTCAAATTGATTGATAATACCTCAATGATTGACTTAAAAATCAACAATGCCAAATCCCCACCCGCGTTTCCCACAACATGTTACTATTCAGTGAAACATTACTCTGGGTTACAAGAGGACGCTCTAGGATATCAGTCGCGATGCATAGTTAAGTTTTGTTCTGATTTGTTTTCTTTTCTTTTTCAACCCTTTCAGAGCACTTTATTTCACATATCTACAACTTTCACAATAACATACATGTATACAATTTAAACATTATTTTCGCTGGGAACACGCATATGCGTACCCTAAAAGGGGGGGGGGTGGTAGTACACAATTCAGTCAATCTTTTTGAAAAGGGATTTTATTTTGTTACAATAAATTAAAGTCCACCGCCAATACAATTCTGTCTGAAAAAGAATGAACACAATCTAAAACATTTTCCAAGTTATCAAAAAAAGATAAAAAAACACTATTCTGTAAATAATAATTATTAAAGAAAAACAGGTAAAAGCTTTGATTGATATGCTAAAATAATGTTTAAATTGTATACATGTATGTTATTGTCCTAGCATTGTTGATTTTTAAGTCAATCATTGAGGTATTATCAATCAATTTGAGTCAATTATTAAATTATCACCAATCAAATATGGCTATTTTTACACGTAGCAAAAAAGTTCTGTGTTGTTTTTCTGAAGCATATGCTGTAGCATAACGCTCAGATTCATTTTCCGATCGAACATCTGCAGCGTCTAGAGTGCGTTTGTCTGTCGTGGTTTAGAGGAGTCAGTGTCTCATAGAATTATAAACAATTATACAAAATGTCTTTAAGTCAAACCATCATAAACAATGTACTATCAAGTTTCAGCTTAGTTCAGAGTAAAACCGTTCGTAACAGAAGAAGTGGATTTTCATGGCTGAAAAAATGTTTTATCGCTGCGCTGGCGACCTTGGTGTTGTTCGTATTCATGTCGGTGAGTATGACTGGAGCGTCCATTTTGCTTCCCCCCCTATTTTTTAGAATGGTCTAAATTTAAACATCTCATATAATTAGTTTATGGTTTCATCACATAATTTTCTGCTTACTAAATCATGCGCTTTTCTTTAAGTTTTGGCCTTTTAATTCCTCAGTTTTTTACCCTTCTCCATATTATTTCGTCACAATGGGTTAACAGTTCGGTGTAGGCCTATTTCAGACGTCTAAATTGTAATGTCTGTTCGATTCGTTCATCATTAAATTGGACATTATGATTTGTTATCATAATTATACTATGGTGGCCAATTCATAGGCTCCAAGGACTCTATAGGACCAAGAAGTTTTAAGAGCTGGAGTCCCAACTGGCAACAAATTATTTCAAGCAGCTGCTGTTTTCTAATGTTGCACAATAGAATCTACAGGTGTGCTGTTCCCTTTGATGTCCAAGGTTCGAAGCAGCCAACATCATTGGAAAGCTTGAGTAGTGATTTTTCTAAAAAAAAAATATCTTTAATATTTCACTTTTTATTTGAACTAACAAGGGAAAAGGTGAACAGATGATAAAATATGAATACAAAAGCCTAATTGTGTCAAGAAATTTGCTTACATTGTATAACAGCAGTTTTAATTTGTGAAAAATAGTAAAATCTAACAATCCTAAAACCTGCAATTTGACAAATTCCCGATTACTTCCGGCTCACGTGAATTTGTTCAAGTACAGTTCTTTATGTTGTTATATGTCAGGTTAGTGCCCAAACATGCCCAGTCGAGTAATTTTGATCTATATTGTAGGAAATTTTGCTTCATTTCCTTTCGCTTGCCTCCTGTAAAGGTAAGCACTGCTCGTATTATCAGACGAGTGGTAGCGAAAAGTAATTATCATTACAAAAGCATATTTCCTTTTGTAAGTGACCCGGCCAATTAAATGACTGTTATTTACCTATTATTATTTACCTATATTTAAACGATGACGATATAACCTACATGATGGTTCAAGATTGGCATTGTTTATAATTCAGCCATTACCACCATCAGAGTCTGAAAAGACCAGTTCGTAGTTAGAACATGGTTCAGATGACGCCAAATATCCACAAATCTTTTAAACCTAGATAAATCCCACTTTGTGCCTTTTGGAATAATCACAGCTAAAATCATGGAGGTGATTCTATGTTTGCCATTTTGAATGAATTACTTCCACCTGTGCTCAATAGAATGTATCACAGGTGCTTGCATGAAAAATGATTACATAACTTTCGTGAGCATGTATCCAGTATTAGTCTCAGTGGGTTTGATAATTATTTTGTACAGGTGACCTTTATCTGCGCATGCGCAGATTGTATCCACGAACTGGACTATTGATTGTCATTTGTGATCGTATACATGTGCATTTATTAGCATAAAGCCCCTTACTCCCATGTAATCTTTGACGAAAGTCAAACTATTGTTTAACTATCAATGCAGTTATTCAGATCACAAGAAAGAATGATAAACATTGAATGTTACGACTTGTTATAAAGCTTTGTAACGCTTGAAAAATATGCAAGCAGACTAGGCAAAAGCGTTACAAAATTTGTATTGGATGCCGTGACTATTATTTATTATTATTATTATTATGAACATGACGGACAAAGAAAGAGGACAAAATATACAGTTCCTCATTCTACCCTCAACAGTTGCTGTGGTAGACAAAGGAACTTCCCTTCACTGCTATTATGTAAAAATGTGTAGAACAGGTGTCACATGCATATTCACCTGTTCTACACATTTTTACATAATAGCAGTGAAGGGATGTTCCATTGTCTACCACAGCAATATTATTGTTGGGGTAGAATATGAGGAACTGTATATTTTGTCCTCTTTCTTTGTCCGTCATGTTCATAGTGTATCTGCGGGTACATTGTCCTTCTTCGGGTGAAATATTCCTCTTTTAGTCGGGCCTAGCTTATAGGGGCCAGACACTGGTTTGTCGGGTTGAGTTAAACTAGGGAGATGAAAGAAAAGAGTGGAATCAAGCCGCTTTCCCTTGACCCCATGCTCCAAGCCGCCGAAACGTTATGCGCTAATCTGCAACTGTTGACCAGGTGGTGAGATAAAAGAGCGCATGAAATTTCAGGACTTAAAATTCCTACATCAGAACATGGTATCCTAGAAACTGTTCGCTGTCCCTTTCAATGATTTCTCACCAATTGTTGAATGTGTGATTTCATCCTTTTGTCCAACTGCAAAAATACAAAAAAAAACACGCGAAAACACGCATAAACAAACTTAAAATTATCGAAGATTGTAAATCATGAATTAAATAACGGGACATTAAAACATGCAAAAATTAGCGCATTATCCTTAAATATTTAGTTTTTGTCAGGATCTGATTTTCTTTTACCAACTTTGGCACACAAATTATAGGAAGGGCGGAGTTCTAATTTTGGAAAAATTGTTTGATACACTAATCCCAATAAAATCCCCATATATAAAGTGCCGGTAATTTAATATTTTGTAATAAATGTGAAACTGGTGCCTGGCCTCCGAGATTTCCCGCAGTAGAAGCGCGGCTCGGAGCGTGGAACTTCAAAGCCAAGTGGAATGTTACACATCCTATTGTCACGCTTTAGCACTCACGAATGCGTTTGAAAAAAATTACAAGAATTTCCACTCCTTTCTTCCACTTCCTTGCTCGAACTTAAAACTTTCATGTCATTGCCTTGTCATGATAATTGTATGCACAGATAGTTTAACTGGTCTTTAGAGCTGTCGCCAGTTTTTGCAAAGAGTATTGCACGGTTGCAGCCAGCACTAGGGGTGAAAGGTAGAGATGAGGTGGTGTTGGACAGTTATGTACATCGTCCTATTCGATCCGCTGCTGGTCAAGCCGAAGCATCATGATTATACAGAGTATGTTAACTTAATTTGACCGTTGTTATGATTGATCATTAACGTGGCGGCAGCGGTGGGATACGAACCAATGTAAACCATCGTAATGACTGGTAACTTAAACCGACACAACTATTTTTTTCTTTCACAGAATTTTCTCATAAAAGTGATCTCACGTACAAGAGTAAAAATAAATATGTTACATATATCTTTTCATCGATCATCAGGTCTTTTCAGCTTCAGAAAGGATCAGCTTTGCTGTAAGTCTCGATGCAAAGGGCAGCAGAGAAGTAAAACTACACACCACAATCGATACACCCACTCAATTTGTAATCATATGAACTGGACCATCTTTTTGATGTCTATATTCACAACAGTACTAAAATCAAGGAGTACTCAAACTTCAATGCTTCGCTCTTAACCTCTGCAGCAACATCCATTTTCTATCCCGTCGAAAAACAGTACGAAGTCGGCGATACCGTTGAGATTCGGATATACGCGTACGACGGGATGGGGCGCCCTCAGACCGGAGGTGGTGACTTCTGGTTTGTTGGAGCGACTTCACCCAACAAGCACTTCAGAACTGCTGCTCGTCTGGTGGATCATCACAATGGGAGCTACTCAGCTTATTTCTTGGCGCCACTTGCTGGGAGACTGGACCTGCACGTTATACTGGGCTATCCATCAGACACTGTACGGTGGCTGAGTGAGGTCTACATGAAAGCTGATGGGTGCTTCACTTGGGCCGCCAGATACAAAAGATTTGGCGTCGGCGATGGCCAAGGTCGGTGCGCGGTGAAACGAGGTTTGAACCACCTGATGAACAAAAACATTTGCATTTATGGTGCTAATGAGACTGGGATGGGACAGAGCGCTTTTATATGCACCATGCCTGATGGGTTCATTTGTGATAACATCAGATCTATAATGTCTTATGGACGGTTTGCTGGAATAGAGCAGCCAGTTAATCAGCTCATTGAAGGAAAGAAGTACCTATTCAACAAGTAAGTTGTATCTGTCATAATTGTACCGGTTCCTTTCAAAGATAAAATTGATAAATGATTGTCCAATCAAAGTTTCACCTTTGCAATAATGAAAATAAAGTTAGTTTTTTAAAATCTTCGCACCGGATACTTCTTCTTCAAGATAATCTGCCTCCTTCAATACTGTAGATTCATGCAGATGCCGTATACTCGGTCTGATTGGGGTGTGCAGGTGGACTATTACACCGGGGTTTCCCCCTACTCTTAGACGAATAGTGCAATGGGTTCTTAACGTGCAAGGGTGGTGACTCTCCTGTACACGGGGCCTCCATTTAATGTCCTATCCGAGGGACGGAGTGTTTTCCACTTGACATAACCTGCGTTTATAAACAAGGGAAGGGATACGTTAACACACACTATTTATGCTTCAGTCATCCGCCTGGGTGGGAGACTAACTCGGGATCTTTGGTTCGACATGCAGACGCTTTACCGACTTAGCCAACTGAGCCAAACAAAGATTAAATTTGAAAATAAGTTTGTCGATCGCTACTGAAGTGCCAAATACGTCACGTCGTTGTCCTAGATTTGAAAAAGAAAGACTGTGTAGGACATTTGCAATGCAAAATACATACATACATACATACATGCATTATATAGCTGGATAGTCTGAAATAATGCATGTAAATCAATCTGTCAGGTTGTCTACAACTGACCAAAATGTATCACTTTCTTTATTAAATACTACTCTGTTCTCTTTCTTGTAATCTTCACCACAGCACATTCTACAAGACCCAGCTGAGATCACCCAAATCAGTGTACCACATGGATATTGCAGAAAAGAGCAATACAGGTACGGTCACTATGGCAATCAAAGCAAACCAGGCCAGGCCGATCAAGGCCTAAGTATGTATCCGGAATCAAATCAATGTACATTTCTATGCTATAAGGCAGGATCGAGGTAATATTTCCGTCAAAATTTACTCAAGATGCAGAGATATACTTAATCTGAGCATATTATGTCAAAATATCAGGACCCCGTTGCATAAAACCTACCATTGATGGTAACTTTGCCATCAATGGCAACTACCATGGTAACAAGGCTCAACAGCCAATCAAAATCAAGGTTTTCATGGTAGTTACCATATGGCAAAGTTACCATCAATGGTAAGTTTTGTGCAACACCTGTACACTTCAAAAAACGACTGAATACGAAATAATACCTAGAACGTCCGTTCATGTCCATGGCGTTCTACATTTATAAGTCAAAGGTGTTTGTTAGTATCTTTGCTAGTATGCAATCTTCAGACTCTCCAGAGGTAGCACCGGAAGAAGTTCGTTGGAGAAGGGGCATAGGTTTCCAAACATAATGAGAGGCAAAAGAAAATGGATAATCGAAAGGGGTGGAGAAGGTTATCACAATTAATCACCCCATCCTTATCTTCTATCGCCCCTCCTGTGCATTCAAGACCATATCACTCATTATTCTCACGAATTCCCTTTTCAAAAAACTAGGTCACAAAATCAGATTTAGAGCATGCCTCTTAAAACTTGCCATATGTTTTTCAGACATAGCAACATTATAAATGTTACTATATGATTTTGCTATTCATTACAAGGGAATATTTGTAATTGGATTATGATTTGAATTGTATCTACTACTGCACCATTTTAAAATTCAACCACTCTTGTGATTCTTGCTTAAACAGGAATGCTTTCTTTAATCTATGATTACAAGATCGAACGTCCTCGAGTATTGTGCGGCGACGGCGACAGCAGGAACTCAAGCTTACTTCCAGAAGGATATTGGCTAGGCCCAAAATGGCAGTCACTCGTCTGCTCCAACAGACACTCGTGGGATGACCCGGACAACGTCAAGAAGTGCTTGGCAGGTCACAAAATCATCATGTTTGGCGATTCTATAGCATGCCAGTGGTTCCGAGTCCTGGAAAGGAAATTGGGCAACAAGGATGTGTCGGACTCGTTTTTTGGTTGCACCGAGGACGAGACGCATACAGTCATTTATAAGCATCATGTCCTCTCTTCGGCACTCACGCCAACTTATAACTTTGCTGGTTTAGGGCGCATGTTCGAACCCGAATACATGGATAAGCTCAGAGACCCCGATGTAAAATACGTTGTTTTTATCAGCATGTCAGCGCACTACGCCTCGTGGAATATGGACAGCTATCGTGACAGGATGCGCGCGATTCGTAACGGTATCGCACGCATGCGTGCGAGGCTCGGTGACGATCGCGTAATGGCCGTCATCAAAAAATCTCAGCCTCGTGAACAACCTACATTTGAAGCTCGTGTCCATAGCAACGACTATATTTTCAGACAAATGAGTCGAATAATGGAGGAGGAGTTTGTTGGCATTAATGCCAAGCTGATAGATACTTGGGATTTAGTTACATCTTATCAAGAGCAAGTAGCCGTTCACATGCCATGGCCGTGTATCAACGAAGAAGTAGATTTGTTTCTTTCTTACATCTGCCCTTCTTGAAATAAGTGATGTTAACATTTAAACAGAATGAACACATAATTTGAAAGTAATATTTTCCTTAACAGTAACATCTATCTCATTGACAGGTATATTGGGGCTCATTGTCCTCGGCAAACCAAAGACTGAGTGACATACCAGTACAACGAGTGTTATGTTCTAGTCTTTGCCCCCAACTAAATTACTTTTCTTGATATTTGCAAAGCAAAAGAAGAGAACATACTAGACACAGTCACATCAGTCAAAGTAAAAAAGAAAGAAGATAACATCGTACTTGCATTTTGTAAAGAAATGTCCAAAAGTGTATTGTGCAATTAGTGCATCACTTTCATCATTATTATCATTGTAACCTGTAAATAAATAATCAAATAAAAAAAAAATTGAGATAATGAGGCATTTTGTTTAAAATTGGTTTAACTTCTATTTCTTGATAACCTTGCTGAGTATTTTGGGCAAAGTACTTTAAGATGAACCAAAGTGTGATCTGTGTCCGTTTACGAAATATTCGTCATACAGCAATGTTGGGGTATCTTGTGGGTTTCATTCGTAGGACGTGACCAAAATATTTTTTGAGTCTTTTAGTGGAGACTTTGTCCATGACATCTTGTTCGAGGTTGAGGGATTCTTTGATGTGTATAAAGTAACACATTACAATGAGCAGATTTTCATATTTTTACGATCATACACAATTTTTTCTGACCCTTTTTTTCTATATAGACGGATCACGTTTTCAAAGATACATCCAAACGTGACAATACAAAGCAAATTTAGAATTACAGAATGTACAAACACCATAATTTTAAACAACAACAAAACACTGAGAGGTCTTACCGAGACTTGAACTCGGATCGCTGGATTCAAAGTCCAGAGTGCTAACCATTACACCATAAGACCGTATATGTTACCTGTGTGCAAATATTGAACAAATCCGAGTGCTTGACGTATTGTGGGGATATGAGAGTAAATGGAAAGAGGAAAGAGGAGGAAAAAAAAAACGAAAAAGCAGATTTGCCAAACTTCAAGTATTCACTTCTGATTCACTCCCCTGCATGTATAATTGTACAGCTATATTATTACGCCTAAACAGTATGAAGAGAAACAGATCTTTTGTGAATTAGAGGATGATGCACTCCGACTCTCAATCATACCAGCACCTTGTTCCATTTCTTAACAGAAAGAAAAGCTGTCATCGTAGCCATAAGGAAACTTAAGTATCTCCAACTTTATCATACTCACATTTAAAACAAAACATCAAAAGAAACAAAACAATTTAGTACACTTTATAATAATAATAGCGAACATTAATATACGCCATGTCTGTCAAAAATGACACTCCTGTCGCAGTTGTGTGAAAATTGTATAATTGTGGACATACGACCATCAAGACAAAAGTGATTCAATAAAAATACACATAAGTTTAAATTAAACATACTTCAGGACATAATTTTGCAACAATAGAATTACAAAAAAAATAAAATTAAAATGTCCCGAATTGCTCAAAGCTTTCTCACGCTCTATTACTCTATCACGCTTTAAAGGGAGGCTTTACTACTGCAGCTAGAAGGGATTAGACCACCCAGAGAGCCATCGAGGTCACTGTGACAGGTGGCTATCTCATTAACTCAGCTCTCATTTAACATAAGAAAAAGAGGATCATGGGGGACCAACAGGCACCGATTTGGGAAGTTTTCTATATAGAGGGAGCAAGTAGCTACAAGTAGGACAGTGTGCCTTTAATTAAGCTTTGTTACGCTTTGCCGCCGCTTTGCTCGCCGATTTAATGCGCCATCAATTCGGCGTCGGTGTGATCTTAGCATAAACGAGGATTTCTTCTAAAGCCAAAATACACTCTAAACGAGGATTTCGCGTGGTTTTTCCCCGAATTCACACCCTAAACGGGTATTTCGAAATGAATCCTAAACATTCAAGTATTGTAAAATTGTTACCCCTTGAGCATTTTGAAGTGCGATAGGGATAACCATTTAGGTTGTTGACAATGTAGAATGAACTCAAAATGTAGAAATTTATGTCAATAGAGAAGCAACAACAGCAACCTGTACACTTCCAAATGGGTTTAATGCACAGCCATCATAAGTCCTTTCTTTGAAGTCCTTTCTTTGGCGAGCGCAGGCGGCGGCCGGTAGTCTCGCCAATGGGCAATTATTACCCCTTTTTTTCCTTCTTCCCCGGTCTGGCCCTACGGGCTCGAAAATAGCCCTAAATAAGTATACCATAGCGTATAGCAGGATTTTGACACATTTTGAAAAAGTACCCTTTTTCAAAAAGGCCCAAAATGAACGTTTTTGAACTCCTTAATTAATGCGGCACAACGCGGACCGCGCCCAATATCACACAAATCGTATATAATTGATTTACTTTCTTTCAGTAGGGGGTGGGTTTGCTGAGTTCTGGAAAGGGTAAAGTTTGTCAAGTTTCTCTTTCCACCAGGCTATTTTTAATTATACAAAGATTAATCAATATTAATTTTTGGGAAATTGTGATTTACTGCTCTGTTTTCGCACAACAAAAAAAAATTGTTTGAGGGGGTAATGATGGTGGACCACATGAAAACATATTATGTGGCTAAAAACTGGATTTTGTGCAGTTTTAGGTTGAGTTGCTTTGAAGGGGTTTCTTAAATAGTGTAATGTTACCTATTTCTTATCTTCTAATACTTTAATCAAATTTCTCAATTAGATTTTTTGAACTTTCTGACCCTTCCCAGAACTCAAACCTCCCTTTGAGTAACCAAAAAGAGCCGCGAAATTTTGGCTCTTGAAGGGCATTTTGAATTGTCGTTTCATAACGTTTTTCCCTCAAGTCTTACGCACATTTTTGATACCATTTTCGTCGAAATCGGATATACCTGTAAGGTGTTACATAACAATTAGTATGCGCATGTCATCAAAAAGTGCTATAATTGCATATATTCATGTTAGTCAAGCAGAAATGTGAATACAGGTTTAGATGTATTTCTTCCTAAGTGGGAGATATGAATTGATATCAAATTGCTTGTATATGTTTCTCAAAGTAACTTGATGTATTCCAGAACCAAAGAATACATTATAAATAAAACAATAGATATAATAAGAAATAAAAAACAATAAAATACATGAGAAATAAATATTTGAAAATCGCATCAAATTTGCATAAATTATCATTATTAATTACATCAAAATAACTATTTTGTGTTAGAAAAGAAGTTTCATATGAATAATGAGTTTCAAAAAGTGGAGTCTGACAATTTTTGTAATGATTCTAGTTCCCTGTATATTTCCAGATTTGATATTCATGAATGCGTAATTTGCGTATTCATAATTTATGCAAATTAACCTATGCATCTTCAAATATCATGAAAAAATGAAACCTCATGAATTTGAGATGAAGGAAACATTTATTCAATACATTTTCAAGATTCTCCTCAAGTCTACAGACAAAGATGTAGATTTTTCTGTAAAATGCATAAAATTAGCATTTTGCATAATTAATTAGGCTATAACGACAACAATTTGCATATTAGGAAAAAAATAAATATACCATCTTGTTCCTTACGTAAATATCTACAAACATGCAAATTTCCGTGTTCATCGGACATTCGACGGCCGAGATCATGGGGGGGGGGGGGGGGGCTCCAAGCCCCCCCCCCCCCCCCCCCCCCCGTCAGTGAGGTGCTCAAAATAGCCCAGTACAGTAAGGGTTAATCCAACTGATTGAACTTCAGCTTTCAATGGACCAATTGTGTGGAAATACATATCAAATCTATTAACGAGGTGCTTTTGGGAGCAATACATTCGAGTAGGTTGTTGAACAAGTTATACTAAAGTAGTACACAATTCAGTCAATCTTTTTTAAAAGGGATTTACGATTTGTTGTAAGCATGTTACAATTAAAGTTAACCGCCAATACAATTCTGTCCGAAAAAAAATGAACACGATCTAAAACACTTTCCAAGTTATCAACAAAAAAACAACAAAAAAACACTATTCTGTAAATAATAATTATTAAAGAAAAACAGGTAAAAGCTTTGATTGATATGCTAAAATAATGTTTAAATTGTATACATGTATGTTATTGTGAAAGTTGTAGATATGTGAAATAAAGTGCTCTGAAAGGGTTGAAAAGAAAAGAAAAACAAATCAGAACAAAACTTAACTAAGCATCGCGACTGATATCCTAGAGCGTCCTCTTGTAACCCAAAGTAATGTTTCACTGAATAGAAAAATGTTGTGGAAGACGCGGGTGGGGATTCGGCATTGTTGATTTTTGAGTCAATCATTAAATTATCATCAATCAATTTGAGTCAATTATTAAATTATCACCAATCAAATATGCCTGTTTTTACACGTAGCAAAAAAGTTCTGTGTTGTTTTTCTGAAGCCTGAAAGCCAGCTAGCTAGGCATATGCTGTAGCATTACGCTCAGATTCATTTTGCGATCGAACATCTGCAGCGTCTAGAGTACGTTTGTCTGTCGTGGTTTAGAGGAGTCAGTGTCTCATAGCATTATAAACAATTATACAGAATGTCTTCAAGTCAAACCACCGTAAACAATGTACTGTCGAAGTTCAGCTTAGTTCAGAGCAAAACCGTTCCTAACAGAAGAAGTGGATTTTCATGGCTAAGGAAATGTTTTATCGCTGCGCTGGCGACCTTGGTGTTGTTCGCTTTCATGTGGGTGAGTATGACTGGAGCGTCCATCTTGCTTCCCTTTTCTGTTCTTTTAGCAGGGGTCTAAATTTATAAAACTCATATAGGCCTAATAAGTTTATGATTTCATCACATAACGATGTTCTGCTTACTAAATCATGCGCTTTTCTTTAAGTCTTGGCCTCTTAATTCCTCAGTTTGTTATCCTTCTTCATAGTATTTTGTCACAGTGGGTTAACAGTTTGGTGTATGTCGTACGGAGTTAGATGATAACGTGGAATATAACTAAGTGTCAATCTATATTTCCCATTCATTAAACCTCATTACAACAGCACAGCAAGTAAGTTTAATTGCATGTGTTCACCACGCTAGTTATAGCAACTACAACATCAACACAGACGTGTGTAATAATCAGGTTCGAACTATAAACAAAATTTAACGAACATCAAAATTGCGGTGTCTGTTCGATTCGTTCATCATTAAAAAATTGGACATTATGATTTGTTATCAAAATTATGCTATGTTGGTCGATTTACAGGCTCTAAGGACTCTATAGGACGTATATTTGTGATTCAAGTGGCCAATTACACGACTGTTATTTACCTGTATTATTTACCTATATATTAAGCCGATGATGATATAACCTACTGAAGGTAATGATGGTTCAAGATTGGCATTGTTTAGAATTCAGCTCTAACCATCATCAGAGTCTGAATAGACCTGTTCGTAGTTAGCACATGGTTCAGATGACCCCAAATATCTACAAATCTTTTAAAAATAGGCCTAGATAAATCCCACTTTGTGCCTTTTGGAATAATCACAGCTTAATTCATGGAGGTGATTCTTTGTTTGCCCTCTTGAAAGGATTACTTCCACCTGTGTTCAATAGAATATATCATAGGTGCATGCATGAATAATGATAACTTAACTTTCGTGAGCATGTATCCAGTATTAGTGGGAAGCAATTTTGTACAATTAGTGACCTTTATCTGCGGATGCGCAGATTGTATCCACGAACTGGACTATTGATTGTCATTTGTGATCGTATACATGTGCATTTATTAGCATAAAGGCTCTCACTCGCATGTAATCTTTGAAATAGGTCAAACTATTGTTTAACTATTCAATGCAGTTATTCAGATCACATGAAAGAATGATTTGCATTCCATTGGATGTTACAACTTGTTATAATAATTGTAACGCTTGAAAAATATACAAGCAGACGAGGCAAAAGCGTTACACAATTTGTATTGGATGCCGTGACTAATTGTTATGCAACTCTGGGAAATTATGCAAGAGGATGAGGCAAAAGCATGCCAAATCTTTGAGACACTTTTATTGGATTGGAACAATTTAAACATCCAGTGCAGTTGATTTATATTCAGATTACAAGTAAACTTGATAAGCACATTATGAAAACAAATATCAGGACTTGTTTCTATATTTGTGCCATAGACCGTATCGTAAGCCCACACCTGCGCTCTGCACGTATGTTCAATTTCGTACAATGAGGCGATACTTTTGAAGGGTAGGATTTGTGGATTGGGACCTGATGGCGTGATGGTACAGGGTGTGGCCCTTAGTGAGAGGCGTCGTATAGCTCTCTTTGCATGTTTAGTGTGTTTGTATTTGTCAAGTTCAATGTCTTGTTTGTCTGTTTGTCTGTCTTGTTTCTTTGTTTGTCTGTGTTGCTCGTTGTCTTGTACTGTTACTCATGCTCTATACATGTTTTGAAATTCCTCCGATGGCCTTATACATGTATGTATAAAATAGTTATTTGTTAGCATGATGTATAATAAGTTGAGGAAAATCTCAGAAACGAAAAGATGTACTAAACTGGAAAACATGCTAACATTTGTTGTTTGCAAGATACCCACTTCGTGCCTGAGATAGAATCTGCTGTTAAGCAAGCCTGGGCTGGGACTTGTTGGGCTGGGCCATACTGTTTTTAAGAGGGCAGAGATAGAGATATCAAAATCTCAAATAAACAAATTATGTGGATGTGGAGGTGGGGGTGGGAAGGAGGTGGGGGTGGGAAGGGGGTGGGGACGTGTTTGGCAAATGACAGGGAGAAAATCGCTCGCGTAAAGCTGCGATCATGTGGCCTGTCGGTCTTTCGAGCTGTTGCGAATTTCTGCAAAGAGTCCTGCACGGTTGCAGCCAGCGCGAATCGTGAGAATGTAGAGCTGAGGTGGTGTTGGATAGTAATGTGCATCGGCTTATTCGATCCGCTGCTGGTCAAGCCAAAGCATCATGATTGTACAGAGTGTATTAACTTTGACCGTTGTTATTGATCATTAGGGAGTTTTCGCACGGCGACGCAAGTGCTGACTACGGGGTATTTAAATGAGCTGTGACCGTCTCCGTACTGGCTACCGTCGAGATCTTATTTGCATTAGGGAGTTTTCGCAACCGGCGATGCGGCCTTCTACAACGCTAATCTTAACGGGGGGTCGCACTCAGAGCGAACATTTCTGCGCAGCGTCCAAACTAGTCCACCCCTGGACTGTTGTGCACGATTTCGCTATCGTCTGGTTGAGTGCACACCCCATAGCACACACACACACATACGCACATGCAGAATAGTCGTACTCCCACAACATTTTATTCGGGGAAAGTGAATCACTGGGGTAAATGAATCACTGGAGTAAGTGAATGAGCGCGGTAAAATGACTGCGCAATCTGTTGGTTATGTGAGGGGGTTGCGCATCAGTAGGGACTTTTAGAATGAGTGAACGAGAACACGACGAACGCCGACTGATCATGCGTGTCAACGTACTTAACTGCCCATGTTGGCTACAATTAGAAATCTTTTAGATTGCACTCGACGATATGCATGCATGAAGTAACACAATAAACATCACGGACAAAGAAAGAGGACATTCCTCATTCTACCCTCAACAAAAGAACATCCCTTCACTGCTAATATGTAAATATGTGTAGAACAGGTGCATGTGACACCTGTTCTACACATTTCAGCATGTAAAGGCGCTTTATAAATGTCAATATGTATGTATGTATTGCATGTACTAGATTTAGGAAAATCAAGGTTGACGCATTCTCGATCGCCGACTGAGACCACGTGACGCAGGCGCAGTGCCTTAAAATGACGTCACACGTTGCAGTCAAAGCTCTTGACGTGCATTTCTAAAAGTCCCTAATACAAATCGTCCAGGACGTGGACTACGTCCAAACCTACGACGGTACTCAGCCGAATTAGCGCCAGAAGTCGAGCTCATTTAAATAGGGACTTTTAGATTGAGTGGACGAGAACACGACGAACACCGACTGATCATGCGTGTCAACGTACTCAACTGCCCATGTTGACTACAATTATAAATCTTTTAGATTGCACTCGACGATATACATGCATGCAGGAAGTAACACTATGAACATGACGGACAAAGAAAGAGGACAAAATATACAGTTCCTCATTCTACCCTCAACAATTGCTGTGGTAGAACATCCCTTCACTGCTATTATGTAAAAATGTGTATATGGTGAACAGGTGAATATGCATGTGACACCTGTTCTACACATTTTTACATAATAGCAGGGAAAGGATGTTCCTTTGTCTACCTGAGGAACTGTATATTTTATGCGCACGCGGCATATACTAGTACCGTACTAGATTTAGGAAAATCAAGGTTGACGCATTCTCGACCGCCGACTGAGACGACGTGACGCATGCGCAGTGCCTTAAAATGACGTCACACGTTTCAGTCAAAGCTGCCGACGTGCAAATCTAAAAATCCCTATTACCCCGTAGTCAGCACTTGCGTCGTCGTGCGAAAACTCCCTATACTAACGTGGCGGCAGCGGTGGGATGCGAACCCACGTAAACCATCGTAATGAATTGACTCAAATCGACACAACTATTTCCTTCTTTCACATAATTTTCTCATGAAAGTGATCTTACGTATAGATGAAGAGTAACAATAAATATTTTGTATATATTTTTTCTTCGATCATCAGGTTTTTTCAGCTTCAAAAAGGATCAGCTTTGCTGTAAGTCTCGATGCAAAGGGCAGCAGAGAAGTAAAACTACACACCACACAATCGATACCTCCGCTAAATTTGAAATCATATGATCTGGACCATCTTTTTGATGTCTATATTCACAACAGTACTAAAACCAAGGAGTACTCAAACTTCAATGCTTCGCTCTTAACCTCTGCAGCAACATCCATTTTCTATCCCGTCCGACAAGGGTACGAAGTCGGCGATACCGTTGAGATTCGGATATACGCGTACGATGGGATGGGGCGCCCTCAGACTGTAGGTGGTGACTTCTGGTTTGTTAAAGCGATTTCACCCAACAAGCACTTCAGAACTGCTGCTCGTCTGGTGGATCATCACAATGGGAGCTACTCAGCTTATTTCTTGGCGCCAGTTGCTGGGAGACTGGACCTGCACGTTATACTAGGCTATCCATCAGACACTGTACGATGGCTGAGTGAGGTCTACATGAAAGCTGATGGGTGCTTCACTTGGGCCGCCAGATACAAAAGATTTGGCGGCGGCGATGGCCAAGGTCGGTGCGTGGTGAAACGAGGTTGGAACCACCTGATGAACAAGAACATTTGCATTTATGGTGCCAATGAGACTGGGATGGGAGAGAGCGCTTTTATATGCACCATGCCTGATGGATTCATTTGTGATGACATCAGATCTATAATGTCTTATGGACGGTTTGCTGGAATAGAGCAGCCAGTTAATCAGCTCATTGTAGGAAAGAAGTACCTATTCGAAAAGTAAGTTTGTATCTGTCATAATTGTACCGGTTCCTTTCAAAGATAATGCGGAATAAATGTTGGATGTTCACAATGGTTTACGCCATTAGACAATAACTCTCGACTAAATTGTGGCATGGTTTTGTCCCCAGCTCTCTTAAGTAGTTGTGCGAAGATTTTGAAAAACTAACTTTATTTTCATCATTGCAAAGGTCAAGCTTTGAGCAATTTTATCAAAATTCAATGCTTGGAACATTCGAAGTAACGATTATTATCAATTACAAAACGCTTAAATACAGCCCCGACATAGCTCCTGAAGAGCTCTCCGGACGCTGCTGATATGTGTGACATCAAAGGTTGGGCATGATTTGCACAAGCTGACGACATCCCATAAAAAATTAATATAATTTTAATGCTATTATTTATCAAATTATAATGAGTTTAGAGCATATGAATGTGATGCCGGGCATTTTACACCATTCAAAAAGCGATATAATATTTTATTTGTAAATACACAGGATAGGGGTTAATTCGAACCACACTTTTAAATTGAAAACCCCCTGGAATGATAACATGGACGGCATTGTTCCCTCTTGAAACGCCGAAAATACCGCGGTGTATGCAGTTGAAATTACAATGGCGTCTTATTTTGTTTACACGCGACGGATTCCTTTATTTTTTCATCGCTGCATTTTCATCAAAATAATAGCATCCGCGGGATTTAGAGTGAGGCAAAAACATTTAGCCTGACGGTAGTGAAATAAGAGAATTGACTGAATAGAAGATGATAACTCAGGCACTGACAATGTGTGAGATGTCATGGGACATCGTCTGCTTGTGCAAATCATGCCCAACTTGTGATGTCACACATCTCAGCAGTGTTCGGAGGCTGTATTTAAGCGTTTTGTAATTGATGATAATTATTATTTCGAATATTTCCAAGCATTGAATTTTGATACAATAATTGTCCAATCAAAGTTTCACCTTTGCAATAATGACAATAAAGTTAGTTTTTTTAAATCTTTGCACAGCTACTTTAAAAACAAACAAGGATTGAATTTTGAAAATAAGTTTATCGATCGCTACTGAAGTGCCAAGTCCGTCACGTCGTCGCAAGCGCGTAGCCAGGATTTCATTTTAGGGGGGCGGTAGTGAGCACGCGAAGCGTGCGAATCATTTACAGAGCGCGCGCAGCGCGCTCCCTAGGGGAAACTCCCCCCCCCCCCCTTCCGCGCGAAGCGCGAAAGCTTTGACGTTTCATCAAATTATTAGAGAAAGAAGACGATTTGTTCGACTCTTAATCCTTATCTAAATTCAGTTTCTTTTGACGATTCATTAGAGAAAGAAGACGATTCGTTGGACCGTTCTCGACTCTTAATCCTTATATCAATTCAGTTTCTGTTGACGTTTCATTAGAGAAAGAAGACGATTCGTTGTACCGTCCTTGACTCTTAATCCTTGTTTGGACCAGGTTCCCCTTCCTCCGCGCGTAGCGCGGAAGCTTTGACGTTTCATTAAATTATTAGAGAAAGAAGACGATTCGTTGTACCGCTCTCGACTCTTAATCCTTTTTCTTCCTACGTCCTCTTCCTTTGTCCTCTTCCTTTCTTCTTTTTTTCTCTTCTTTTTTTTTTTTTGGCCTGCGTTTTTTTTGGGGGCGACCGCCCCCACCGCCCCCCTGGCTACGCGCCTGCGTCGTCGTCCTAGATTTGAAAAAGAAAGGCTGTGTAGGACATTTACAATGCAAAATACATACATACATGCATTATATAGCTGGATAGTCTGAAATAATGCATGTAAATCATTCTGTCAGGTTGTCTACAACTGACCAAAATGTATCACTTTCTTTATTAAATACTACTCTGTTCTCTTTCTTTTAATCTTCACCACAGCACATTCTACAAGACCCAGCTGAGATCACCCCAATCAGTGTACCACATGGATATTGCAGAAAAGAGCAATACAGGTAAGTTCACTAT
This sequence comes from Strongylocentrotus droebachiensis, assembly GCA_035222895.1. Lineage (NCBI taxonomy): Eukaryota > Metazoa > Echinodermata > Echinoidea > Camarodonta > Strongylocentrotidae > Strongylocentrotus > Strongylocentrotus droebachiensis. The sequence goes on from JAVYIG010002566.1 coordinate 51,982, forward strand.
GGCAATCAAAGCCAACCAGGCCAGGTCGATCAAGGCCTAAGTAAGTATCCCGAAACAAATCGATGTAAATTTCTATGGTGTAAGACTTGATCGAGGTAATATTTCCGTCAAACTTTATCCAGGATGCAGAGATATACTTAATCTGAGCATATTATGTCAAAATATCAGAGCCCCGTTGCATAAAACCTACCATTGGTGGTAACTTTGCCATTAATGGCAACTACCATGGTAACAAGGCTCAACAGCCAATCAAAATCAAGGTTTCCATGGTAGTTACCATATGGCAAAGTTACCATCAATTGTAAGTTTTGTGCAACACCTGTACACTTAAAAAAAACGACTGAATACGAAACAATACCTAGAACGTCCGTTCATGTCCATGGCGTTCTACATTTACAAGTCAAAGGTCTTTGCTAGTATCTTTGCTAGTATGCAATCTTCATACTCACCAGCGGAAGCACCGGAAGAAGTTCGTTGGAAAAGGGGCATAGGTTTCCAAACATAATGAGAGGCAAATGAAAATGGAGAATCGAAAGGGGTGGAGAAGATTATCACAATTAAACACCCCATCCTCATTTTTCATCGCCCCTCCTGTGCATTCAAGACCATCTCACTCATTACTCTCACGAATTCCCTTTTCAATAGACCAGATCACAAAATCAGATTTAGAGCATGCCTCTTAAAACTTTCCATATGTTTTTCAGACATAGCAACATTATAAATGTTACTATATGATTTTGCTATTCATTACAAGGGAATATTTGTAATTGGATTATGATTTGAATTGTATCTACTACTGCACCATTTTAAAATTCAACCACTCTTGTGATTCTTGCTTAAACAGGAATTCTTTCTTTAATCTATGATTACAAGATCGAACGTCCTCGAGTATTGTGCAGCGACGGCGACAGCAGGAACTCAAGCTTACTTCCAGAAGGATATTGGCTAGGCCCAACATGGCAGTCACTCGTTTGTTCCAACAGACACTCGTGGGATGACCCGGACAACGTCAAGAAGTGCTTGGCAGGTCACAAAATCATCATGTTGGGCGATTCTATAGCATGCCAGTGGTTCCGAGTTCTGGAAAGGAAATTGGGCAACAAGGATGTGTCGGACTCGTTTTATGGTTGCACCGAGGACGAGACGCATACAGTAATTTTTAAAACTCATGTCCTCTCTGCAGCACTCACGGCAACTTATAACTTTGCTGGTTTATGGCACATGTTCGAACCCGAATACATAGATATGCTCAATGACCCCGATGTAAAATACGTTATTTTTATCAGCATGTCAGCGCACTACGCCTCGTGGAATATGGACAGCTATCGTGACAGGATGCGCGCGATTCGTAACGGTATCGCACGCATGCGTGCGAGGCTCGGTGACGATCGCGTAATGGCCGTCATCAAAAAATCTCAGCCTCGTGAACAACCTACATTTGAAGCTCGTGTCCATAGCAACGACTATGTTTTCAGACAAATGAGTCGAATAATGGAGGAGGAGTTTGTTGGCATTAATGCCAGGCTTATAGATACTTGGGATTTAGTTACATCTTATCAAGAGCAAGTAGCAGTTCACATGCCATGGCCGTGTATCAACGAAGAAGTAGATTTGTTTCTTTCTTACATTTGTTCTTCTTGAAATAAGTGATGTTAATAGATCTGTTAAGTTTGTTAACAAATAAACAAAATGAACACATTATTTGAAAGTAATATTTACTTTTACAGTAACATACATCATTGAGAGGTACATGTATATGGAGGCCCACATTGTCCTCGGCAAACCAAAGACCGAGTGACATACCGGTACAACAAGTGTTATGGTCTAGTCTGTGCCCCCCAACTACATTACTTTGATTGATATTTGCAAATCAAAAGAAAAGAACAGACTAGACACAGTAACATCAGTCAAAGTAAAAAGAAAAAATATAACGTCGATAACATCGTACTTCCATTTTGTAAAGAGTGTAGTGTGCAATTAGTACATCTCGTTGTGGACAGAACAACATTAAGTGACCACATTAAAGATCACAAGATATAGGGTTCGAATCCCTGCAAGTTACGTCCTTTTGTGGACCTTGATCTACATTTATTTTCCACACTTGATCGAGGTAGATATAGAAAAAAAAATTATAGAGAGACTCGTAAAAATGGACGTCTTTAATAAAGTCTGTTTTGAGCGATAGGACTATTGAGCATAACAAGTATGTGTGCTATGATAAAACCTTTGATCATCATTATTATCATTGTAACCTGTAAATAAATGATCAAATAAAAAAAATTTAGGTCATGAGGCTTTCTGTTTATATGGTTTAACTTCTATTAATTTTCTTAATAACCATGCTTAATATTTCGGGCAAAGTAATTTCAGATGAGTCAAAGTGTGGTCTGTGTCCGTTTAATAATAATCGTTCATAATATGAACGATTTGTCAAACCTATTTCATATATTTTCATAATTATTGTGTTCTAAGAATGTGCATTTCAACTCTTTACTTTCCTCGATTTTTATCAACTTTGAATATTTTTGTGATCCAGGTTCGTGTTGAAAATGGAATGATGGACTAATAAAAACCTTTATTTCCCTTACCGTATATCCTTCACCTAGCAATTCATTCGGGAGTAATATCTCCATGTTTATTATTTCGCATACTACGAGAGGGAAAAGGACATAGTTAGATAAAGAGAGAGAGATGGAAAGAGGGAGAGTGAGATGGATAGAGAGAGAGTGTGTGAGAGAGAGTGAGAGAGAGAGAGAAAGAGAGAGATGGAGAGGAGAGAAAAGGGGTGAATGTCACATAGAGAGAGTGTTGAGATTGAAATATAATCGGAAACTGGTGTAAAAATAGCAAATAAACAAAATGAAAGATGGGCATCCAAACTTAGAATACAACTTACTCAGGAAAGAAACAGCAAATCGATATGAGATAAAGTTATGTGATTAGTAAAATTTAAATGATACCGGTCCTCTATAAAATAACAAATAACAATCACATTTTCTTATTTTTACTATTATCCACAATTTTTTCTGACCTTTTTTGTTTGTTAAATAGACGGTTGATATTTTCTAAGATACATCTGTCTGACGATACAAAATAAATTAAGAAGTACAGAATGTACAAACACCATAGTTTAAAAAAAAAATGTTTTACCGAGACTTGAACTCGGATCGCTGGATTCAAAGCCCAGAGTGCTAACCATATAAAACCACGGATATCCCCGGTTTTTATTTGGCCTTTTTAAAAATATTTATTGAATTCATTATTGATGTAATTCTTATAAACGCCTGATCTGCAAGACTACGTAAGAACTAGTTTTATTTAATTTTTAATCTGTTTCTATCTTGATTATTTGAATTTAAACGACTTAAATTACTATTCCGTAAATTCTATTATAAACGACTGATATGGAAGACTAGTCAACGCACCCTTTCGGCCAAATCCGGGGGGGGGCGGGCTTTGGACGAATGGTCGCGTTCAAGTCAACGCGCCGCGATGAAACAAGGCCCTGAGGACCTAGAATACAAAAAAGGAAAAATTGTGAAACAAAACTATTATGCGAATCATCAATTTCAATTTTAATTCGATTTCAATTCAAATTATAAAACGATTTAGAATGACAATATAATGGTTAGGACCACTAGAAGCAGAATTCTGTTTGTATTCGGGGCCCTGTAACAAACGAGAGAGAAAATATAGATTAATAATAATTATTAATATGGGAATAAAATCATGTAGAGCAGAATTATGACAGCAACGCTAAGTTAAGATTACACAAATGATTATTTCACACTAAAAAATAGACCAAAAAATAGAAACATTTTTTTTTGAAAAATGTGGATGAGGTCCCACCGAGACTTGAACTCGGATCGCTGGATTCAAAGTCCAGAGTGCTAACCATTACACCATGGCACCGCGGATATTCATTATTAGGATAGTCCGGATCCTAACACTTAAACTGCTGACTCCCTTTCATGTGTGATTTTACAATTATATCAACGCCTGAACAATAAAGGAGTTTACAGATAGCACATGGTACAAATGACCCTAAATATCCACAGATATTTTACACATGGAGAAGTTCCACTTTGAGCAACTTAGAATAATAACTGCCAAAGTCCTAGATGTGCTTCATGAATACCTTTTGTTTGCCCTCTTCAAAAGAATACTTCCACCTGCGTATCATAGAATGTACCGTTGGTGCATAAATGAATAATGTTACATAACTTTCATGAGCGCATATCCAGTATTCATCTCAGTGTGGGTTTTACCATTTTGGTACAAATGACCTTTATCTGCCCATGCGCAGATTGTATCTGTAAACTCCCTTATATATAAAGAAACAGATATTTTGTTATTTAGATGATAATGAACTCTGACCCTTAAGCATACCAGGACTTTGTTCCACTTCTAAACAGAAAGAAAAGCTGTCATCATAGTCATGAGGAAACTTATATTAATACCTTTCTCTCATGAGAGTATCAAGGTCATTGCCTTCTTTTGATGAAAATAATCCCCTGTTACGGTTGGGAATAAATTATTATTGTCCATAGGTAGGCCATCATCTAAAAATAATATGATGTAACCATGGACTTACTACTCCATGATGTAACCTAAACCCGTTTTTCTGGTAGGTCCCCCCCCCCCCCCACACACACACATATACACCATTTTCAATAGAATATATTATAATACAGTGTGCTGCTTGTGATAGTGGAATTATCCTTACTTAATCCATGCTACCAACTCATTGCACTCAATCCAAAACAATTTGTATAACAAACATAATGCCTATTATATATTGATAAGCTGTTGGCATTATCTTTCTCTTTTCCTGTTATTCTTCAATAAATTCGTCATTTTGTGTTTTATTTAGTTTGCTTCAACGTTCCGTCTCTCTTTTCTCTCACATCTTAAGCTTTCTATTATACTCTATTCTTCCTGTCGAATCTTTACCATCAGCGGTCCCATGTTGTAATGGTTAGGACCCCTAAGAAGCATAATTATTCTGCTTGCAATCAGGGCCCTGTCAGACGAGAGGGAAAATGTCGATTAATAATTTATAACGTGTAAATAAAATCATGTAAAGCAAATGTACAATAATGTCAGAAAAGGTTAGTTCAGATTACACAAATAGGGACAAAAATAGGAAGATTTTTGAAAAATATGTCAATAGGAGAGGTCCCACCGAGACTTGAACTCGGATCGCTGGATTCAAAGTCCAGAGTGCTAACCATTACACCATGGCACCACGGATATCGTAAAGGAGGATAGTGCGAATTTCAACAATTAAAAATGAGACTCTCCCTGCATGTGTGATTTTACAGTCATATCAACGCCTAAACAATATATCGAAAAACAGATCTTTTGTGAATTAGAGGATGATGCACTCTGACCCTCATCATAACAGCACTGTGTTCCATTTCTTAGCAGAAAAGAAAAGCTGTCATCATAGACATAAGGAAACTTATATTAATACCTTTCTCACATGAGAGTCTTTAGGTCACAGAAGTATCTCCAAATGTATCATTCATACATTTTATAACAAAACAGCAAGAGCAACAAAACAATTAAGTACACTTCCGAGCCGGTATTGAAAGATAAGGCCATGTACAAAAAGGGTGGGGTGGGGGAGCCGGGGGAATTAGTGCTCTACTTAGCTTTGTGGCTGACATTTCAAATCTTTGTATTTATTCTCCTGTTGTGATTGTATATTGATTACTTGTATTCTTGATGACTTTTCAATTATTCGTTTAATTTTGTTTGTTATTCCTCTTTTGTATGCTCTTGAATGGTGAACAATCTCTTAAACCTATATGAATTCTATTTAAATAAATTTTATTTTATTTTATTTATTTGCATAAAATTATTGAAACGCCCTATAGCCGCTAATAACCACTGCCTTCTGTATTGATGAAAATATAATCCCCTTTTAGGGTTGGGAATAAATTATTATTGTCCATAGGTAGGCCACCATCTAAAAATAGTATGATGTAACCTAAACCCGTTTTTCTGGTAGTTCCCCCCCCCCCCCACACACACACATACACCATTTTCAATAGAATATATAATACAGTGTGCTGCTTGTGATAGTGGAATTATCCTTACTTAATCCATTCTACCAACTCATTGCACTCATTCCAACACAATGGCCCGAATTCACAAAGGAGGTTTGAGCTCAAACCTTGGTTTTCGTACGTCATATTTTTTACAAACCTGGTTTGTAAAGAACAAAAGGAGGTTTGGCGAAACAAAAGGAGGTTTGAGCTCAAACCTTGCTTTGTGAATTCGGGCCAATGTGTGTAACAAACATAATGCCTAATATATATTGATTAGCTGTTGGCATTATCTTTCTCTTTTCTTCTTATTCTCCAATTAATTCGTCAGTTTGTGTTTTATTTAGTTTGCTTCAACGTTCCGTTTCTCTTTTCTCTCACATCTTAAGCTTTGTATTATACTCTATTCTTCCTGTCGAATCTTTACCATCAGCGGTCCCATGTTGTGATGGTTAGGACCCCTAAGAAGCATAATTATTCTGCTTGCAATCAGGGCCCTGTAACAGACGAGAGGGAAAATGTCGATTAATAATTTATAACGTGTAAATAAAATCATGTAAAGCAAATGTACAATAATGTCAGAAAAGGTTAGTTCAGATTACACAAATAAAGACAAAAATGGGAAGATTTTTGAAAATTATGTCAATAGGAGAGGTCCCACCGAGACTTGAACTCGGATCGCTGGATTCAAAGTCCAGAGTGCTAACCATTACACCATGGCACCACGGATATCGTAAAGGAGGATAGTGCGAATTTCAACAATTAAAAATGAGACTCTCCCTGCATGTGTGATTTTACAGTCATATCAACGCCTAAACAATATATCGAAAAACAGATCTTTTGTGAATTAGAGGATGATGCACTCTGACCCTCATCATAACAGCACCGTGTTCCATTGCTTAGCAGATAAGAAAAGCTGTCATCATAGTCGTGAGGAAACTTATATTAATACCTTTCTCACATGAGAGTCTTTAGGTCATAGAAGTATCTCCAAATTTATCATTCATACATTTAAAATTTCCCAGGTAGAAAAACTATGCATAGGAATTGAAAGAGCACAATATTTTCATAACAGAACAATTTTATTTGAACAAAATTCGTCCAGAACTGGCTGGAATATCATTATATAAAATCATTGAAATAAATGTAGTGGTAATTGACATTTATATGAAATATTATTAATATTTATAAAAAATACAAGCAACCAAGATCTAGATTCAACAATCCTCAAGATCGTCAAAGTCTATCCTGTGTTAATTCATTTAAATGTCCTAAGACGCAGAATTCTACTTGCAATCGAATATAGATACAAATATAGATGCAAATAAGTAGATTTTTTGAAAAAAAACGTCATTAAGAGGTCCCACCGAGACTTGAACTCGGATCGCTGGATTCAAAGTCCAGAGTGCTAACCATTACACCATGGCACCACGGATATCATAAGGAGGGATAATGCGGATCTTAAACCGCTGATTCCCTTGCAAGTGTGGCCTTACAGTTATAATAATGCCTAAACAGTAATTTCAATTCAATTTCAATTTATTCAGCCCAATCATTAAAGCCCCACTGTCCTACTTGTAGCTACTTACTCCCTCTATATAGAAAACTTCCCCACTCGGTGCCTGTTGGTCCCCCATGATCCTCTTTTTCTTATGTTAGTTGAGAGCTGAGTTAGTGTGATAGCCACCTGTCAGTGACCTCGCTTTGTGGTCTAATTCCTTCTGGCCCAGTAGTATTGACGGTCTTTAAGAACAATTTACAATGACACTGGTACTGGAACAATTATAACATGATGACATGCTATGGACCCCTGAGAAACAGAGCTTCAATGGGGCCCATTAACATAGAATTAAATACAAATATTATAAAAACATACTATAACAAGCAAAACAAAAATGAGATACATGTATATTCATACTTATTAAAAAACAATTACAAATATCTTGCAAACACACTCAGCCATACTCACTCACACACACACACAATGCAATGTACTTTAAAGCATATTATAAGAGAGAGAGAGAGAGAGAGGGGGAGAGAGAAGAAGAAGAGAGTAGAATGTTTAAAAGAAAAAGGAAGAAGAGGAATCATGAAAAACGCGAAATATGAGATTAAAACTTATAATCCTACACAGTTTTACAAATTAATAAATAGTTCCCTTCTGCACATGGAAAAACAGATCTTTTGTGATCTGTAACGAACTAGAGCGAAAATGTCGATTAATAATTTTAATGTGGGAATAAAATCATGTACGATAAAGTGTCAGAAAAGGTACGTTAAGATTACACAAAAAGATGATTTCGCACTCAAATAAAGGTACAAATGAGTATATTTTTTGAAAAAATGTCAATAATAGGTCCCACCGAGACTTGAACTCGGATCGCTGGATTCAAAGTCCAGAGTGCTAACCATTACACCATGGCACCGAGGATATTCATTATTAGGATAGTGCGGATCCTAACAGTTAAACCGCTGACCCCCTTGCATGTGTGATTTTACAGTCATAATAACGCCTACACAATATATGGAGAAACAGATCTTTTGTTATTTAAATGATAACGCACTCCGACCCTCAATCTTACCAGCACCTTGTTCCATAGTCATAAGGAAACTTATATTTAATTTGTATACCAGTTTCTGACATGAGAGTCTCAACTGCATAGAAGTATCTCCAAGTTTATCATTCATACATTTAAAACAAAACAACTAATTTGTTTGTTTGGGCTCGACGGGGGGGGGGGGGGGGTAATGAACACTCCTTTTCCCCTTAACACCCGCCACCCCCCTTCCCCCCTCGAGCAAAAACAAATTAGTTGTCTCGTTTTAAATGCCTTTATGAATGATAAACTTGGAGATACTTTTATGCAGTTGAATCTCTCTCGTCAGAAACTGGTATACAAATTAAGTATAAGTTTCCTTATGACTATGGAACTAATTTTGTACTCTTTTTTTTTTGCCAGGGGGGGGGGGGCATAGATAAAACAAAGATAAATGGTGTCTTCAAAATTCTAAAACACCCCCCGCCAAGGGGGTGTTAATTTGAACACCTTAAACACTTCCTGTTTGCCAAGGGGGGTGTTTGAACACCCAAAACACCCCTGGATACGCCAATGGCTACAGCATAAGCAAAGTAGCTTGACGTGGCCGCATCCCTCAACTCAGATACAACCATGAATAAGACAGCAGGACTTGCAGAGAAGAAAAGGAAAAAATATACTTATAGAATTATAGTGATAAAGTGACGGGGAAAAAAATTTATCTACGAGTTGAAAGAAGTGAGCAATTATCTTGAATTTTACGAATCTCAATGTTGTAAGATTTAAAAACATTTATTATTCTGATATCGTTAGGTAGGGTATTAAACAGTTTTGATGCATGGTATAATGGACTATGTTGAAGAAAATTGGTGTGAGGTCTTGGAAGGGGGATTTGTGAATTTGCATAACGGAACATATAGCCTACTTTAGTATTAAATTGGATCAATGACGATAAAACAGGTGGACCAAGATTATGTAACAACTTAAATACAGTAACTAAAGCCTGTTTGACCCAGTATTCTTTTAGCATGTCAATTTCAAGGGTTTTATAAAGAATTTCAGTGTCATATCTACTATTCACTCCAAGTACAGATCTCAAACACCTATTTTGTAGAGATTGAAGTTGTTTTAACCGAATTTCTCTACCGTTCATCCAAATCGTGCTGCAATAAGCGAAATCAAAACCATAATATCTTAGCTTTTTAAGCAAAATCTCAAATGATACAAAATCGAACGCTTTTTCTAAGTCAAGCGTTACAATACCTACTACATGCCCATTGTCTAATGTGCATAATAAACATAATGCCTATTACATTTTGACAAGCTGTTGGCATTATCTTATTCTTTTCTTCTTATTCTCCAATAAATTTGTCACTTTATGTTTTATTTAGTTTGTTTCAACGTTCGGTCTGTCTTGTTCTCTCACATCTTAAACTGTCTGTATTCTTCTCTATGTTACCTTTTTTCCAAAGGAGAATTAGTCCGGGATGGTATTACACAGTCTGAACCCTTTTTCATAAAACTTGTTTTCAATAACAAGATGCAATACATTACTGTTATAAGTTACTAAAGTCATGGCATATGATTGGCTGAGAGCAAGTTTGTCATAAAAATTTAACACTAGTTATTGATAACAAGTTTTTATGAAACTAGGTCCTGGTGACTTAGAATACAGAAAAGAAAAATTGTGAAACAAAACTATATAATTATGCGGATTATCAATTTCAATACAAATCTTTATTCAACCTTTGTAAAGCAATTAACGATGACAATATACACTATATAGTAAAAAAAAAAAAGTGCTTTAGTGACCACCTGTAAAGAAAGACCACCTGTCTACAAAGGCCACGTTTTTTGTTTCCCTTGAAAATGGTTTCTCATGGAAACATGTACTAAATGAACCCGTACATAAAGACCACCTGCCTATATACAAAGACCACTCTTCTCGTCTACCTTGGGTGGTCTTTACAGACAGGTTTCACTGTACTGTACAATAAGTAATGGTTAGGACCCCTAAGAAGCCGAACTCTGCTTGTAATCAGGCCCTGTTAAAAACAAGAGAGAAATATCGAGTAATATTTTTAATGTGGGAATAAAATCATGTAGAGCAGATGTACGAAAGTGACAGAATTTGTTAGTTAAGATTACACAAATGATTATTTCACACTAAAATATAGACAAAAAAGAGTAGTATTTTGGAGAAAAAAAATAATGAGGTCCCACCGAGACTTGAACTCGGATCGCTGGATTCAAAGTCCAGAGTGCTAACCATTACACCATGGCACCGCGGATGTCGTTTCAACGGACAATAGGGGTACCAGTCTTAATCTGCGGACTCTCCTGCATGTGAGATTTTACAGTTATATTACGCCTAAACAATATACGTACATGTATTGAAAAACAGATCTTTTGTGAAGTAGATGATAATGCGCTCCTTCCCTCAATCATAATATTCTTTAAATCAGTTCTCATTACATCGAACATAATTTTTACACTATAACACTACACTGTACATAGCTGCTCCTGACACAACCAGGAGGCGTATTTTTTATTTACACGGCAGCGAGGGGAGAAGCTCGATTAATTCCAATGAAACCGCTCGCGGAGAGTCTAGTCTATACTCTGTGTTGTTGGTACGTGGTCGAGGCACGGAAGGCTCCAACAGATGGCGCTGCAACAATTTCTGAGGGCAGGGAATTCCTCGGAAAGAATGAATGCCGATGCGATTCAGTTCTTGAGTATTGGCATCTGATAGCAGGGGCGTAGACAACGGGGGGGGGGGGGGGGGGGATGAGGGGGATGCATCCCCCCACCTCACAAGGTGGGGGGATGGCATGTACAATCATCCCCCCCCCAGGTTTTGGGGAATGATATTTGCTTACTTAATAAGTCATAATGATAATAATAATAGTAATAATAATAATAATAACAATTATAATATTAATAATAATAATAATTATGATGATAATAATAATCCTCATCATTATTGTAATTGTGTTTATTGTTATTAGCCGCATTCACACGGTGAAAGCCAATTCAGACGGTAAAAAAAAGAAAATCTTACAAGTATTTTGTGGTTATCTTGTGGTTTGGAAACCACAAGATAACCACAAGTTTAAACAGGCGCGGATCTACGGGGGGGGGGTTTAGGGGGTTTAAACCCCCCTTGGGCGGCCCAAAAAACAAACAAACAAAAAAAGGGAAAAAAAAGAAGAAAAAAAAAGAAAAAAAGAAAGAAAAAAGATGGCACGCTGGAGAGAAACCCTTTCAAGTGCAAATATTGTGAGAAGATATTCAACTCATCTGGTAACTTAACCAAACACATGATAACTCTGGATATAACTGTGTATTTAACTGTTACTTGATTTAAAAAGACGTTATCATGCACTGCTTTTTATGGTCTCCATTGTGTTAATAGATGCCAGGAAAACATCACTTACGGGGTTCAAATTAACACCCAAAAAAAAATCGGCTCGCCGCTTCGCGGCTCGTGGACGATGCTCCGCATCGTCATTATTTTGGTCAACCCCCCCCCTTAGCAAAAACCTAGATCCGCCCCTGAGTCATCCCCCCCAGGTGTACAAACCTGTCTACGCCACTGTCTGATAGGAATGTGGTTGGGCGGCTTTCGTCGACTGGGTGACGTGAACTGCACTGGAACTGTACAGCCTGCATCTGCACGATCCACTGACTCAATTTTCCTTGTGATCTTTGTTTGGCGCAGCCTAGCGCGCTAGCCGGACTGACTGGGTGACATGGATAGTCTATGCTCAAGACCGCATAGAGCTGTATAATTATACAACTCGATGCTTTATCCTCATCTAGATGCTGAACAGGCGTTGATGAGTATCACCATAGAATTAGAAGTAGAAGACTTCAGCGTCAAAATAGAAGACTAGCTAATCTCTCTGGCTAAAGCTATTTGGGCCATTATATTTAAACGTCTTTGGGCTAATCCAATCTCATGACGCGCGCACACTTTAATTGATCGCGCGCTCCAACTATTGCGCTTGCTTAGCCTGGCTAGCTAGCTAGCTAGCCAAAATGCAGGCGATCGAGTTACTTGTTCACATTTTCGACATGCGTGCTTTCATTCCCGGCCCTTGTATACCTACCAAGCGTGAAAATAGAATGCTCTTCATCATGACTTTGTAGGAGAATAATAAACGTTAAATATGTTACCCAGAATGGACGCCATTATAACAAGAAATTTCGTTATCATCCTAGCAGTATTCATTTCTTTTATCGTCATCGTAAAGTGTTTACCAATAGGGGAAGCTGATAGTGATAAGGTTAAGGAGCGCGAGAAGGTGAGTGCCTATACACTCTCTTTCTTTATCTGTTTCTCGATCTCACTATCTCTCTTTCTGACTTTCTGTCTCTCTCTCTATCTATATTTTCTCGCAGGACTCCCAGGACTGTCTAACCATCTTCAGGATAGAACAGAATACAATCACATTGCTCACGAGTTCACGTACCTCTCCCACTCTTTATGCCCCCACATCTCTCTCTATTTCTCTCTCTCTCTCTCTCTTTCTCTCTGGGAGTATGGTGGTGTGACCAAAGTTCGCGCGTGACCTAAGTTCGCTATCTCAAAAAATCAGTAAGATTACGAAAATCTGATATCACCAATCGAAAGAGGAACATAAAATTACCCAGAAGTGAAATTTTCTTTGGAATTGGGTACGAAATTGTGAAAATATTGACAAAAGATCGGCAAATTTTGCAATATTTTGCGTCCGTTCCGAAAAATGATCAACTTACCAATAAGGGTCTGAAAATCTTCAATTTGAGAGCAGATTTCCTCAAAATTGTAAGTAAACAGTGGTACTAACTGATTGTATGATATCTTGCCTTGCAAATTACGATATTACCTTATTTTTGATGGATCACACTTTTTGATAAATCAACTGTAAACCCCCGTGCGTGAAGTTAGGTCTCGTTGTTTTTATGACTTTTTTAGATGCAGCGCGCACGAACGATCGGACATCGAATTTTTAGATCGCGATATCTCCGAAATCCTTCGACGATAAAATTTTCTAGTTGAACTAATCTGTAGTTAAAAACTTCGCCGTCCCTTTGGTAATAATTGAAATCAATACATTTGTGTAGAATATGAGAAATCGTAGTTCGAATATCACATTTTGTAATATGTTCTAAAATGTCCGCGAACTTTGGTCACCCCTTCATAGATATAATGTCTCTTCATCTCTGCCCTTCGGTCATTAGCCAACCTTCTCTCTCTCTCTCTCTCTCTCTCTCTTCCTGCCTATATCGGTCCTCTCAGGGACGTCGTTCCCTTTCAAGAGGGCGGAGGTGCAAAAACTAGATGCGATGCTTTGAAGCTCCATAGTTCAAGTTCATTCATTAATTAAAAAATGTAAACGATTTAAACATCTTCATCCCCTCTGTCCCTGCACTCCGCCATCCCTGTTCCTTTGATCTTCAACCTTGCATTTGAATATATATATATTTGTTCTCGTCATATTACAGAGACTAGCATCCACGCCCTGTTTCTCCAACTCCGACTGTCTCCGGACGCAGATCTGTAAGTGGAATCCAACTGTCGTCGAGTTGGTGGGAACCTGTGTCACTTCATCACTACATCACGTAAGATCAGATCAAAGATATCGAAATGATGAGGTATACATGCATACTGGAAATTTATAAAGACTCTCTTAATGCAAATGAATGGATCGAAATCATCAGACTACTTGGAAGTTGTAGGAGTCATATTAGGGATCACTTCGTTTTGGAGTTAAGCCCACTCTAAAATGATAGTGGAATCCATTCCAAAGAAGTGGTTCGAATTACTCTTTTGAGGGTGAATTGCGCTTTTAGTCTGGGTGTTCACTCCATAAGAATCTCTAATCGTTTAATGCATGACTCCTAAAGAGTGGATTTCCACTTTTGCACATAAGAGAGAGAGAGAGAGGGAGAGAGAGAGAGAGAGATAGAAAAATTGAAACCATCTAAGACTGAAACAAATTGATAAGTTCTATGAAAGAAAAGGAAAATGTTGCCTGTATTTAGATTCTAGACGCCTTCTTGGTTAATGAAAAATAGGAAACTGTTTTACTCTGATTACTCAAGAGATTGGATATGATGGTATAGTTATACTAACTATTTATTAATTTATTTATTCATTTATTTATAATCTTTTGTCAGGGTAGCCCATTCACTATTATGACTGAAGCAAATTGTTATCATCCAGTATAACGTAAACGGGATAGAGGCCCATCTTGAATCCGAAGGGTCTTTGGAACAAAATTAAAGGGGAAAAGAGAAAGGGTTTGATCATTACAAAGTCATGTTATAATATTATTGTATTATTTATTACATGTTTTAATATTATTATATTATTCATTACATGTTATAATATTATTCATTACATGTTATAATATTATTCATTACATGTTATAATATTATTCATTACATGTTATAATATTATTACATTATTGATCAAACCCTTTTTACCCTGGGTAACTAGAAATATTATTATTAACAATATTTCTTGTTTACCCAGGTTAGCCTCATCAGTACTAAAATATTATCGCTGAGGGCCCTGTATTTTAATGGACATTATACTTTCAAATTTGCCGTCAGATATTCGATTTTGCCAAGAAATGTTTAAAAAGTCAAACCAAAGATTAGAAATAAATAAAAGCGACGCCTTTAAGTATAACTATGTAGGCTTCCTGCGTTCAGGAGCGCTCTTCAAAAAAATATGAGTGAAAAATAACGTTCAACGAATTCTTATTGCTCTTGACAGCGAGCTGGTCGCACGAGAAGGAAAGTATTGGCCAACGACGTCAATGATGACAGAAAGGTGTCTCGGTCTCGTCAAGACCGCGATTCGGAGCTGGATAACGGTGACCATCAGCATGATGATGATGGTGTAAGGCGGAGAAATGATTATCCTGATTATCCGAATGGAGAAGTTGTACCCAAGGCTGACATGAAAAGGGGAAATGTAGAAGAGAAGGGAGAAAAAATAGACTACGTCGATGATTTTGAGAATGGTAGGTCATGACGGTTGACGTCAGTATGATGGTCTTGATGTCACAAATCCATTTAGAATTGCAATTGACATGAATATGAAGTTTACTGATGAAGGATATTATTATGAGCTTCAAAAACTTCAAGAGTAAAGCACGCATTATCAAACATTATATTGCTCTTCAATCTTGTCAAATTTTATGATAAAAATAATCTGATAGCAAATGAATGCATCGCTAGTCCATTTCGTCCTTTGGTTTTTTGTAATTTTCATAGCTGTAACGCCATAATACATTGTAATCCAGTTATTATATTGACATGTGATGTATCTACCTATCTATGTATCCGTCTGTCTGACTTGTACCCTCCCATTTTGGACTAATTGTGTGTTTTTCTGTTTAAAAGACGAACAGAATGTGAAGTCGCAAGTGACACGTCTTCTTCCTCAGGCTTCATACCCACTTCATCACAAGCTTCCTGTTCAAAATGACCACGAAGAAGATGAAATCGTGATTGATCACTTCGACGAGAAAGGACTACCCGTCGTCGTCATAACAGAAGACAACCGTGATCAGCATGCCGAAATCGACACCAGCAAAGACTTCTACGTTTTCGGTGAAGAAGTTGGCGATAACATCCCCTACGCCAAAGCAAAAACTGAAAGCATCGTCTACGACTACGTTGACGGTTCGGACGTTTACGATGGCGGTGACGATGATGAAGGGGAGGGGAAGGAGGTGGTTATCGACTTGAAAGGGGGAAAGATTCATCCGGGAATCCAGACAATTTTCAGTAACCCTTGGGGCATTGAGCCAATTAAAACGATACAGAGACCTGTTGATGACATGGTGGATGATGACGATGAGGAGTACCTCAATGACGATGTCCAAGTGTATGGAGTTGGAGATCATCAGCAGGTGGAACCCAGATTTCGGCATATAGGTAAATGCCTTTATCAGATATAAACCATACTGCATATTATAGTATTAACCCTTTTCTCTACCGCTAGCGTTAGTGTGTTGCTTTTACAGGCATGTTGCTGGTCCATAATTATAGGGTACAAGGAATGAATGGAAGCATGCAAAATTACATCGTATGTTATTCCCCCACTTATTTGGTGTGCATTAAATTCCAGTCCGGCTGTCATTTTGACAAGATCACGGGCATAGGCCTTTAATGATGTTGGGTTTTTTTTAAAGTGCAAAATACCTTTAGCTCATACTCCTGAGCAATACTTATGATTACCTTACTTTACATAATTATGTAATACGCATCGATTTTCCACCTATTTTTGGTTTTTACAATTTTCTATTTTTCTGAATTTTCTCTCCCTCACCCCCCCCCCTCTCTCTCTCTCTCTCTCTCTATATATATATCTTCAGATCTGACCGGTATGGCCATCGAAACGGATGTCGGAGTCGACCAGTTCGGTGATCGTCAACCCGCACCTCGTTTGACATCAGCTGACCACACGGGCATCGCGTTGCCTGGACTTCTGACCAAAGATTTAGACGCACACAACTACTAATAAGAGAAAATGTTGAACAATAATATATGGACGAGAAAAGTAGGCCTAATAATATTCAGGAAAGCACAATGTCATTGCACTCGATTGATGTCAAAGAAATCGGTGAAGACTTAGACAAAAATAATAATTTGTAGAAAAAGATCGAAGTGTTTGCCCGTTTGCCTCAGTTATTGATGGGGCATTAATTAGGCATCTCTTGCTCGTATTAGGCGGTGTGTGTCACACAGAAAAATCCCTTTAAAAAAAGAGGGAGAATTTTCTTGCTTCGTTAGAGGATTTGTAATGGGATAATTGATGACAGACAGCAATTAAGAGGATAACTAAAATCCGGATTTTTGGCCTATGTGTGACACCACTAATTGTTTATCGGGAGTTTTTTGCAACAAGGCACAGGTGATAAGTCTGCAATAATCCAACCTCCTATAAAATGTGATGTTGACTACATGACAAAAAGTTATGATGTAATGATGGAAAATAAACAGAACCACTTCTTATTAAAGAATAATTCAATTCATTTTGCTTAGTCACAGAATCCCAATCTACTGAATCAGTCTATCTCTGTTAATAAATCCGGGCCATCCCGTTCACTCGAACACTTAAAATAATTCACTTATTTTGTTTATAATAACGTAAGAAAACTTCTGTATAGCAATATTCTGAAGGATTTCTATGTCAAAGTATATGATATATATAATTTATGTAAACTTATTTTGATTCTATATACGTTTGTAAAATGTGAGCAAAACAAATTTCCAATGTTGGACAATAAATTGAAATTGAAATTGAAAATTAGACATTCACGCCCTTCTTTTTTTCTTCTTCAGAAGTCATTGATTGATAGACACGTTGTCACTCTCCAGACTAGTTCATTACATTTCATTGACCACAATTTGCAGGCCAAACCGGCCATATATTTCTCCCGAAATTCACACAGATATATATATATATTCTTTTTAATTACATTTTCACATTCGCTCATTCTCTTTTTATATGGGTCCGTCCAGAAAGTTGGGGCAATTTGTGTAACATACCAGAAGTGAGAAACTTTGTCTTCTATCAATTGTAACAATGTTTGCTCAAATTAAGTTTTGAATAATAAGCGTAGCCAACTATCTTCAGAAGTTCTCAAGCTTCATGGCTAATCAATTTTATGGACCCAAATTTATCTAATGTTATGTAACGCTGGTAAAACAAGAAATGTGTATTGAGCAAAGATTTTGAAGAAAAGCAACTGAAACAGGAACGATTCTGGCAGGGCACTACTATATATACTCATTGCATAAAAATCTTCAACAGATAATTTCATCTTCCATGCATAGTAGAAGATCTCATACCTACGTTATGGACATCGTCATATTTTTTGCCCCAACTTTAAGGAATGAACCATGAATGTGTGTGTGTGTCTCTCTCTCCACCTCTCTGCAAATTTTGATGAGACAATCGTTACATAACAAAACAACCATTTTTTTTGTTAAAGAGACATATTTTATAAATTGATATCTTGGCTGCTTATCCACAATAATATTTCAATCCTGCTACAAAATTTCCAAAAACAAACAGCAATTAAAATCAATCAAACATGGTAGTAAGATAAATTTTGGTGAAAGACACAAGATAATGGAAACATTGCATGATCTTCTTACACTGAGCAGTATTTTTCAACTGCTAATTTCAACTAATAGCTTCAACTTATAATTCTTGTAAAAAAATGACCTTTGTGCATTTAATTCAATGTGCATATACCTAACAATGTGCTATTGTAAAGAAAAGTATTTAAAAGAAACTGGCTCATTTTTAATTTTGATTAAATCATTCGAAAATATTTCAGAAAAACTGATGAATTTAGATCAGGTGCAATTTACATAGAGAATACCAATATTCATTTTATTTATTAATTTGGTTTTCATTTATAAATTTTGCCAATTTACACAGATAAACTGCAATGATTGAATTATTATAATCACCTGTAAGTATTTTTTTTTTTTAATAGACTTTTAGCTTAAGCTGCAATTATTTTCACATCTCTATTAGTATCGTATTTAACTGTTTGACCCAACATATATAAATATTCTATTTCTTAATCTGAGAATTAATCTTCCACATTTATATAATACACTAATATTACATACAAACTATATATAGAATACTCATTTATACACACTGGAAGGGAGAATAATCATCTTGTGCAAGAAATAACATTTCATATTCTTTTAAAATAAAACTGACACCTTTTGAATGTATACTAGTATATAATTTTTAGATAGGTAGAATTTATCACTCGTATTACTTAATCTATACGCAGAAAGTTATTTTGACTGATAAATCAAATTGGTCAGTATTTTAACAGATTTCTAACAAGGTTTTGGGATCTTAAGGTATATAATAATTTTTAAAAAGGTATTATTTCATTCACACCCTTCACACTATGTGCATCAAGCTAACTTCTGGAAATACGGCATAAAAATGTCGACCTACACTCTAAAGATATACATACAAGATTCATGGAAAACATTCATTATGCTAAAAAGTACAATCTGCATAATGCAACTAAAACATGAAGGTCACATAAACATTCAGGCCCTAATTCACAAAGGAGGTTTGTGGACAAACCTTTTGTTTTGCCAAACCTCCTTTTGTTCTTTACAAACCAGGTTTGTAAAAAACGCGTAAAAACGAGTCATATGACGTACGAAAACCAAGGTTTGTCGACAAACCTCCTTTGTGAATTCGGGCCTTAAAGAAGAAAAAAGGCGGGGGAATACCTTACAGACCATAGGCTTACCAATGTACCACCTGCATATATATATGAACACAGTGTACACACCTGTGTTTAATACAATAACACAGCAATATTAACATAATATTAACATACTTGATTCTAGAAACAAGGTTTACAATATTTACTAAGAAGAGACAGAACTTTACTTCCCTGCACAACATACATCAGATCAGAGTCAAACTTAACCAGGCAGGCTGGCTGACTAACATAAATCACAGTCTCAAAGGATATATCACATTAAACATTGACCATTTGGGGATCATTATGATTCACACCAACGGCCCTGTAAATGTCCTTCACGGTCCTTCTAACGTAGGGGTGTTCCAAGTTGGAACATTAACTGCAAGGTGACAATTGACCGAAACTACGGGTCAATGGACAGATAAGGACAATGCTTTATTAATTGCATTCAGTATGCGTATTAACCTATGCTAGCTCTGAAAAATTGCCAGATACACTTTCTCCTTTCTCAAGACTGAGCAAGTTAGAAAAGTACATGTACAATATCATAAGTGAACTTAATCTTATTTGTCGCGTGACACGTTAGCTCATTCGTAAACATATCGGTACCATAAAATTTAAGACATCACATTTAAAGGCATGCATTTTTTAAATCATACACTTCGGGCTTGTTGAAAAAAAAATTGATTAAAAGAATTTAAAGCGAGCAAAGAAAAAAAATGAAGGATCAGTTTTCTTCAATAAACAATGGAATGTAATTGAGGTCAATATCGCAAAAAAGCACACGATTCACAATTATTGTAATTTCTAATCATCTTTTAGGTTAAACGATAAACATCTCTTCACCAAATTTTTACGCATGCACACAAGAGTATGTTAGCCCAAGACTGATGTATTGATGTCAACGGATCCTTATGATTCACTTAATCTTAATAAATACTCAACTTTACAGTTTAATACAGTTTAGTTCCTCAATTTTATTTAAATACACATGTACAGACAGACATATTGCGATTTTCTAATTTTTTACAAAAGTAGCCCATCCCATACAGCAAGCATCTGGTACGTCATGGGAAAGAATAAACAAAATGATTCCACAGTCCATAGTATGATACAGACGGAGCTAATTGGAGTGTAAGAATCATAAAGCAGATCAAGTACCGGTACATCAAAACTTATTGCTCTATATTTTAATTTTTTAATTTTTAATTTTTAAACAGAAGCAGATGGTAAATATCAACATATCTATCTACAACACACACACACAATGAAGAGAGTACTGAAAATACCATGCTTCTATAACTGCACAAAATGTTCAGTGTATAGAACCAGAAATATAGTTCATATATGGAACAAAAAGTGAGAAGAGAATGGTCCAAGAATCCTACCACGGAGGTACAGTATATATGCAAATCAATTGCATCCCTTGAAGAACCCTAGTGCACTGTGCTCACCCTAGGACCGTGTTTCAACAAACTTGTTTTTTTAAACAATTGTTTACCAATAACAAGATACAATAAATCATATTATAAGCTTATATCATGGCACTGTCATTCTCAAAAAGATTTGAGAATTCCCAGAATGAAACTGAAAACCCCAATCAATCACATGACAGTAGAAAAAGTATTAAACAGAATTAGATGAATTGCAACTCTTCATATAATGATGCTATATTTCAAATACAACAATGCAACAATGCAGACAATGTATGAAATTAATCTGAGCCGAACATACGTCTGGTACAAAAAATAAATCCAGGAGTGTTAAAGCCCCACTGCAGTTTGCACTACTTATAGCTACTTGCGCTCTCTAGCAAACAATGCATAATCGGTGCCTGTTGGTCCCCCATGATCCTCTTTTTCTTATGTTAAATGAGAGCTGATTTGATGAGATAACAACCTGTCAGTGACCTTGCAGGGAGGTCTAAACCACCTCGCCAAACTAGTGCAGACGGGTTAACAGCCCCGGATATTCAGGGGAATAACCCGAAATAATGTATTTCATGCTGTCTATTTTAAACACCAGGGTGCTACAAAGCAATTTGCATGACATCCTTGGATTTCTAGGACTACTAATGGTTAATTGCCTTATTGGGCAAGTATCATGCAAAAAAACTATAAAACAACAAATTTTAAAAAAAAGTTTAAAAATTAAAAATGATCATATGCTCTTCAAACACAAATTGAGTTGGCTACTGACATTATTTCTCATAAAGGGTTGAGGCAAATGAAGTAGGTGTAGGGGGAAACAATGTGTTCTTCTCTGCGAGCAGTTATATAACAATTTTTGTAGCACCCTGAGCAAAAATTGACCTGCCCTTAAAGCCCATACAAAAGATTCATACAAATGCAACAATAAAAGTATTTTTTTAAACAGGAAAATATAAAAATATATATATATCATTTATATGTTCATGGT
Organism: Strongylocentrotus droebachiensis; assembly: GCA_035222895.1. Taxonomy (NCBI): domain Eukaryota; kingdom Metazoa; phylum Echinodermata; class Echinoidea; order Camarodonta; family Strongylocentrotidae; genus Strongylocentrotus; species Strongylocentrotus droebachiensis. Next base: position 74,257 of record JAVYIG010002566.1, read on the forward strand.
CTTAACTTTACAACCAATACACTAAAATGATCATGAAATGAAAGATTGGAGCACAATACTAGTCTAAGCTCTATTTGTATAATGTACATCTCTCTGGATATAATATTAATATCCAAAAGGAACTATCTATAACTGGGGGCCTTTACTAAAGACGGCTGATTCTACATAGTATTATAGTAATATATTGTGTGTTGTTGTTAATGACCCTTAACCTCACTGAACCCATAAATAGATTTACTATAATGGAATACCAACATAACACTGTCTTCTCTTTAATAACAGAGGAAGCTTCCTAAGTACAATTCTATTTTTCATACACAGTACATTATGTTTCTTGTGCACAACAAACACTTTTTAATATGACAGAATAACTAGTACGGCTAATATACTTCATCTATACGTGGGAAATCTTTCATTAACTGGCTTCTACCCCATTGCAGTGGATCTCTCCGTTGCTGTGTATAGTCTTGTTGAGTTCTAGGGTTCCGTCGATGTACTGCGTCAGCACACGGTCCATCCATGTTACAGTGTTGGCCTTCAGGAAGCCCCCTTCGAAGAATCCAAGATGGCCGCCGTGCTTGGTGACGGCGTAGATGGCGCTGGTGGACTTTTGGCTGAACTCCATAGGAGTCCAGTTCTGGGATACCGGGATGAGGGCATCGTCAGCGGCATTCAGCATCAGAAGGGGGATTTTGATCTGTGGAAGAGGATGCAAATGGGCCTCGATCAGCAACCAATCTTTCACATAAGAACAGAGTCCGGACAGCTAGGATTTATCATATAATATCTGGGCTAATCCACTTATTTCACCCCAACTTGCAATTCAATATCATGTAAAATGGTTTCTATTTCGCCAAAGCAGGGGGGAATTGTTTTTTTAGGTGGATCAAGGATGCATACAAAAAATAGTGAATTAACAGAAAATTGTATATTAAGAGTCAGAAGAGTATCATCATTTTTAAAGTTCTATACAATGTTAAAGGTGAAGACCAGTTTTGGAAACGCCCTCCTCTGAAAAAATGAAATGGAAGCTCTTATTACCAATCATGTGAAAGAATATGTTTTGACTAATACGTGATGATACAAATTTTGCCGAGAAACCGCCTACTAATTGATATATTTGGTAAATTATTATATCTATCTGGACTGGATAGATATCGCGCACATGTCGCGTAGTCCGATATACGTCTTTCTGTGTACAGTGCCAAGACTGGGCCAAATTTCTTATCATTTTACCGACTCCAGAACCTTGCAGTACACACCAATACTTATACCGGTATGCTAGATGATCAACCTTTTCTGATCGATTCCACAACGTTTCGTTCACAATGCAATCGCATGACCATAACTGGTCTTTATCTTTAAGGTATTCTATGTATTAAACTCACCTTGTACATAAATGGGGAAGAACTGCAAGACTCGTAGAAATCTGAAAGACTGTTGTGGCCACACATTTTTCTGAAAGAAGGGTGAAAGAAAAGCATATTTGGGCAATCGGAATTAAAAACAGTGGTATCCATAGTGTATTTTTATTATGTACTTTATTTGAAATACAAAAATGTTGGAATGAAAAAGTTGGAATGAAATAGATCGAAGGTCAAAATGAATTTGATATTAAGGTTACATCTGTAAAGCCACATTCCAATATGCCCATCAACCAAGGTAAAATGACATAAAGCATAGTGCGCTTCGTGTGATGCGCATGCCAAAAAAACACATATAACACACAAGTATAATCGATCCACTGATGTTAACCATATGTTTTGTGAAGAAGCAATACATTGCTAAGAGAAGTTATAAATTCTGATTACTATTATCATTAACAAAATTCATGGGCATGAACAAAATATTACTACCAACTGATGTTACAGATGACATTATTCTAATTATGAATAATTGAAAAGTAATAAATACGTTATTTCACATTAACTTAGGATTTTCCAGAGAAATTTCACATGGAATTTATATATTTCCATGCATTTTTGCAATCTTGTTACATAATCATGCAATTTGGCCAGCCAGCCAGACACCAACCTGTATTCAACTCTGATACTGAACAGATTGAGTGATCGTAGTGATCGTTACCATCTCTCAAAGCAGTTATTTACCTAGCCATCTCTTCGTCCAGGTGCACCAAACTGGTTGAACGGAACACCTTCTTGACGTTGTAGCACGGAGGAGTTTCACTTCGGTTCTTCCAGTAGGTCCGGGCACCTTCCCCAAAGAGCATGTCAAAGTTTTGACGCAGCTGACGAAGCATGTTCTGGGTCACCGAGAAGTTGTATAAGCGGCGCATGCTCTCCCACTCGTGTAAGACTTTAGTAACTCTACAAACATGGGCAGAAGGATTGATTGACGATCAGGAAGGAGCATTACAAAAGATTTCTCATGAGCAGTGTAACACATTCTCCATTCAATTTATGGAAAGCCTTATATAATGCACACACCAAAAAAGTAAAAGCACACAAACACAATCATTAATCAAACAATATTGACCAAACAAGGGAACTTTTCCAAAGTAAATTCTGTTTCAAACTAAACTGCCTATTTCTAGAGGACAACGTTCCGGGCAGAACCATTGTCAACAAGGAATTGCTGACGTTAAATTAGTCTGTGTTTGCAGACTTTACCATAACTGGTTGAGGTTACAAAACTAGACTGAACTTGATATAACCAGTTGACTACTGAATTCTTTCATATGCATAGGCTTAATACAGGAGCTACCCGGTACTCGTAAGCAATGGATTAAAGTCTCAAACGATAAAAGCCAAAGTTCACTTACAAGGTGACATCATATCCTTGGCAGACAGAGATACAACACATAAAGTCGTCTTGCCTCGAAGGTTCTTCACCCAAGTACTTGATGACAATATTTGCTCCCATGCTGAAGCCTAACGATACAAACTTACTAGACGCAAAGTGTTCCTTGATGTAGTCTATCATGGCAGCGTACTCTCCAGTCTCTCCTGAACATCAAAAGAAATCATTATTATGTACTGGATTTTTTCTTTTCTTTAATACTACAAGTTCTTTGATAATACAAGGCAAATCATGATTGCCAGCACGTTTCACTAGTTTGTATTCATGTACTATCTACTTCACTTTAAGCCCATTTCTCTCTGCAGAAATAAACATGTTACACAGGGTTTTTTTCTTAATCATTCTCGGTCCTTACAGGAGACAACATGATTACCAGCAAGTTTCATTATATGCGTAGATTTTGCTTGGCTAAACAACCCAGCTGCATTTAAAACTACCGTAGATCTCTTGAAATGCAATCTATTAACTACCTAAACTCAATATTAGCCTTAATGTTTCTCTTAAGAATCCCTATGTAACAACTCTTCAATGGCATTATCAACAACAATACCATTATTAAACATGAATAAATAAATAAATAAATAAGCACATATTTATTGCCCTTTGATATCATCTGCTGAAAACGATGTCAAAGGATATGAATTACCATCATGACTTCACGCAAACAATAAAGGCTTGTTCAGATATGACGAGGTAAACTCTTGCAAAATAAAGCCGCCACGTTTTTTTACAAGTTAATGAATGGCAACTGTGCGTGACTAAGCTCCTGCACGTATTCACGGAGCTCTGTGTAATAAGATACAGAAAAGTGATGCGTATTACGTTTTACGTCATCAGAAAGCATGTTTTGCCGCATCATATCTAAACAAGGCTTAATACCGTTCTTTACCGTAGGTGAAGATTCTTGGTGAAGTGAGTGGAACTGTGGGCAGGGCACCTAGGTGGTTAACCATGGCCACGCGGAAGCCCTGTGACATGGCGTAATGGATGAAGGTTCGCACGTAAGCCTTCTCAGAATGGCTGGCTATGCCAGGACAACAACACAGTGTGACATCAGCTACAGGGTCAAAGAAAGATGAGAGGAAGAGAGTTGAGGTGGTTGAAAGAGATCACAAAATAGAAATTGAGAAGGGATGTCTGGTAAAACTGCCCAATCAAATTTTCTGTAGGCACTACTGTAAAAAAAAAAAAAAAATGTGTGTGAATTTGTTCATACTGCTTTTGTTGAAATTCTTCTATCTAATTCTTTTTTAGTCGTTGTTTTCGCAAGTTTAAAAAATATTTGGCAAAGTTGTCAGAGAATTTTATTCTGACATCCAAAATAGTTTAAGAAATGCCCATGGAGATCCCTAATCCCACAATGCCTAGCAAACCTTCTTGCCTTGGTTCATACATATTATGTAAGCATGACAAACAGAATTCCTTTCCTCATAAAGAAACAAACTAATGATAATAATATAAAATAACAAAATAAAACAATACAATTATAACTAAAGAAGAAATCTAGTAGACTTTTACTGATCTTCCATACCATCGAATAATATTGTACAATATTATCATCATGATAATATCATAATATTCTATTCCTTAATCCTTACCCCCTTGAGGATGGGGTTTTGATGGCTCAAACAGATCAAAGGTAAACGTAGCTCCATCTGGCCGAGGTATATTAATACGTTTTCCCTTGGGATAGGGCGCGTTGAATCGACCGATCTTGGCGTAGATGGAGCTCTGAATGTGTGCGTTGTGACCCCATAACCGATTAGGCACATATCTAGGCAGAGAAACAGAAAAAGGGTTGATTTCCTAGTAAAAATGCATCAAAACTGCCGGTTCAGAGAAGACAAATCATGAAATTCCCCTTTTCCTCCAATTTCTTTGCTCCAACATCTCTTCATTTTTGTTATCAAGAGTACAAACATGTGTAGGAGAAAATTTGTATTGCTTTCATATTCTCATTTGATTTAGTAGGTGATCAAATTTTGTGTTCAACCCATGATAAACCTCAAATACTGAAATCATGATAAACTATTCAAAGCATCAAGCACATCTACATGTATGTGACACAATAAACAGAAGAAAAAAACTAAGCAAGTAGAATTGCATACTGTGTATCATTACAAAGCATAATTGTGTATCATTAAAAAGCATGATTGTATAAAATCCTTATTTCAGCTTGGTTAAAAGACCATTTAAAAGGATTCTTCGCCTCATACAAATTATCTCATACAATCCAATCCAATCTTGATCAATGCAAATTGAAGCACTGCTCTTCCTCTAAGTGCTAGGAGAGTGTTCCATCTTGGAATCAAACTGCACTTCTCAACAGCATACAAGGGCAAGTCCAAGCTATTGTATCCTTCAAGTTACTGACCACTACAACTAAGATTTAAGTATAGAGATGATTAACAACCCTATATACTAGAACGTAGATCAGACCTAATAACAATAATAATAGTCATATTTCTTTAGAGCGTAATAATATGTTTCTGAGCACTTTACATTGTAATTATTATTACCAGGTCATTTGATTTAATTGCTAGCCCGTACAATAATAATAATAATAATAATACTCAGTTTTTATATAGCGCTTATTAGAATCACTAAGCGCTTCCAAACTTGGAGATTATTACCACGGCTTTAGCTGTGCTGCCATTATAGTGCAACGATCCACCCTCTTTAAGAAGTGAATTGACATATCATTGCATGTCAATTCATATACAAAATTCAAAAAACCTAGTTACCTATGGGACACAATGTTAATTATTAAATAGTACCTTGGACTTGCCCGCTATAGGATACCTTTGGACTAAGACCGAACATCAATTTGGCAACTTACGGCTTTGTTGATATAAATAATTAAAAAACTTACGGCTTTGTGAGGATGGAACATAATGAGAGGATACTGCGGTTATATTTGCCCTCTCTGTAATAGAGGGTAGCAGCAGCGGGCTGATCCAGCAGCTTTAACACTTTGAAGAGGAAGAAGTATAAGAAGACAAGGATGAATGCTGTAGATAACAAGATCCCCATGGTGGACTACAATGTGAAGGAATATCACCACTCGATATGTCTGAGGAATAGAAAGAGGGAGAAAGAAAGAAATAATTAACCATGTAGTAGCAATGTACAGAGCTTTATTTCAATATACTTTTGCATACAGTATGCAGTGGCTAATGATTGTATGTTTGGTTTTAAACTAACCTTGACCAGATGTTAAATTAATTAGATTTTGAGAGAAAGGGTTGTAAATAATGTATTGTTTGTTATGCATAGCAAATTATACAGCTTTTGTTAATGTAAATTACACTGTACTTTACTTCTAGTCTATTGAATGATGATATGTTCACTGCAATTACCCATGATATATTATAGCTAATACCCTGGGGTGGTATTCTGAGATTAATTTCATCTCAGACTCTGAGAAAAAATGTTATCAATTTCTGAGAATCATTTCAGTGAGATTTTATCTCATCAAGACATGCCCAATTAAGAAATTCCACCCTGTTCAGCCAATGGAATCACTTTCTACCAATCCCACTTTTTTTGTCTTCAATTCAATTTCAATTTATTTATGTTTCCAACAAAACATTATTAATTCAATTATGAACATTTATAATAATTTAGGAATACATATTGGAAACAGAGAGGCCCACTAAAAAGAAATGCTTGTACAAATATGGACACCTCAAATGATATTTAGGAATAATGAGTAAATAAATTAACAAGTTTGTAACTACTGTACAAAAGGAACTACAAAATAGAGGGAAAGGGGGATGCCAACAGAGAAAGCATGAATGTGTTACTTTTACAATATTCACTATGCTTGCCTCAAAACGCAGCACAATTTAACTGGGATTTTCTTTCAAAATGACAGAGGTAGGTTCAGAGGCTTTTGAACCCCATTACAAACCATTATTGCAACTACAATATACATGAATGTCAACAAAATTGTTTGTAATTCAACTCTATAATCCCATGAGCAGGGCTCAAATTAATTTTATGTCCACGGGGGCTCTTCCCCCCAAAAAAGAGCCCCAGTGAGCCTTCTCACGGGGGCTCTTTTAGTACTGACGGGGGCTCTTTTTTATACAAATATCCTGTTACTGACTTTCATCCCGTGATGACATTCTCTCGATTTCTTCCCGTTCTGCACATTATTTCCTCCTCATTATTGGGAGCAACCTTTACATTCTTTCTTTACTGAGCCGCGTAGCGGCGAGGCGATTGTGTGTGTGTGCTATTTTGGACAGGCGCGGATCCACGGGCCGATTCTACCGCCCGCCCCCCCCCCCCCCCCTAGCCTCCAAACCGGTAAAAAAATATGATAGTAACGTAAATTTTACCTTAAAAAATAAAATAAAAAACGCCCCCCCCCCCTGACCTGCCAGTGACACAAATGCGGCATCAAAATATTTGTGCTTCTCTGACCGTAATTAAATGCCTAAAACCCCTGAACCCCCCCCCCCCACACCAATTTACGCTCGCTACCCTCTACCTGACCGTAAATACTTTAGCCCCCACTTTGATTATAAACGTTCCGCGGGGCCTGTGTATATAATATATACGCATACAACACTAATCTTTATGATGTCTTTAACGTGACATATCTTCTTCTCCTCTTGCAAACGAGAAAGAAAACAAGGCCATTAAAAGGGATTAAGCGACAAATAATGATTGTGATTCAAATTGATGCGAATATTTGTTTGAATAAGCACTGCTATTCACCCGAATCTTCTTTTTAAAAACAACTTTTACAAATCTCAGCCATGCTTACTGAGTTGAGACGTTCCATTCATTGTAAAATACTCATCAAAGAATGCACTTCTCCTAATCTGAAAGTGATCTTACAACACAGTGGCAGAATTGCATGGCTGAGATTTGTAAAAGTCGTTTTTACAAAGAAGATTCTGGTGAAAAGCATTGCTTATTCAAAAAAAAATCCTTGCATCAATTTGAATCACAATGATTATTTGTCGCATGATCCTTTTATTAAATAACCTTGTTTTCTTTTTTGTTTGCAGGGGGAGAAGAAGCTATGTCACGTTAAGAAATCATAAAGATAAGTTGTATTATGCGTATATACATTATGATACCAGAACAAAATGTTGATTATCAGAATGTCATTTTAGAATACCTCTATACAAATACCACATTGTCTTTAGCCCGTATCAGTAGTAGTATGAGCCAATATAAAGCTATTATTCTTTATTCAGTTCAGTATAATGCTTTTCCTCAAAAATAGTTTCGTTATTTTTTTAGGGTTGAGACGCTAAGAAACGGTTTCAAAATAATGTACATTACACAAACCCTGAACCATTGCAAAATGATGGTGGTTCTCTCTCTCTCTCTCTCTCTCTCTCTTCATTTGAATCATGCATTATCAAGTACCTATACAGCAGCGTCTAAAAACTTAGGGTTATCTGAGATAGGTGAAAGTAAGAGTTAAAAAGAAAGTCATGCTAAAACGGCGCTTCACCTCCCCCCCCCCTGAAAAAGCATCCCCCCCCCCCCCCCCCGCTTTAATATTCACCGGCCGGCTGAGTCGGCGCAAAAATGTTCCCAAAAAACTGGACACCCAAAACAAATATATGTGCATTTATCCAGCCCCCCCCCCCCCCCCCCCTCCGCTCATTCGCCGATCGCCGGCTGGCTGATTCGCCGATAAATATTTTCTCAAGATTTGCCCCCCCCCCCCTCCTGCCGCCGGCTGGATCCGCCCCTGATTTTGGACCCCCGTAAGCACTGGCGTACCTATGGGGGGGCAGGGGGGGCAGAGTGCCCCCCCCTGACGGGCTCCAGGGGAAAAAAAGAAAAAGGGGAAAGAAAAGAAAAGAAAGGAAAGGAAAGAAAAAGAAAAAAGGAAAAGGGAAGAAAAAAGGAAAGAAAGAGAAAAAAGGAAAAAAAGGAAAGAAAAAAGGAAGAAGAGAAAAGGAAGAAAAAGGGAAAAGAAAAGGAAAGGAATAACAATGGGGAAATTTATAAAAAAAAGACCATGGCCGTACGCACCAGGGGGGGGGCAGTTGACCCCAGATATTTTGAAAACGTACACTTTTTTTCCTGAAAGTGTAGTGTAGGCCTATACCAAATCCTTCAATTCTACTTTTGAAAATGCAAAAGTACCCTCATGACCAGTTATGTCGCTCGAGCTCCCTTCACTCCTTTTGCTTTTGAGATTCTTCGAAAACTTTTAACGCATCTTTCCCCCTCCCCCACCAGAAAAATATTCCGCATACGGCCCTGAAAAATTAAAACAAATGAAAATAGGAAAATATAAGTGATATAACAAATTCGAAACTCTTCGCTGGCGCGAACTGCTTGCTAGCCTATTTTGTATTAAATGTTTTCACTTGCTCGTCCCCCTGAAAAAAAGAAAAGGATTAGTATTGCCTAGAATACAATTGTGCCTGCCCCGACGGGCCCCGACCTGCAACCATGGCAACAATAACACACAATATATGTACCAAATGTTACTAAAAGAGACTAATTCATTTTTCTCGCTCGCTACACTCGCTCGCGAATAAAATGAATAGACATTGCTTTGGAAACAATTGTGCCCACCCTTGACCTGCAACAATATCATTAAAAATGGAAGAGTTTTTTCGCCGTCTCGCCAAAAAGGAATTGAATCGCGTTAAACGCGATTGCGTCCATCCTGACCTGCACCAATAAAAACAAGTTTATTTATTAATTTCTATTAAAAGAGTTTTTTTTTTTTTGCTTGCTCGCTATGCTCGCTCGCCAAAATGGAATTGACACCGCTAACGTGCCCGCCCCAACCTGCAACAACCAGTTAATAATTATGTACCAAACGTTATTCAAAGAAGTTTTGGTGTGCTCGTGCTCGCCAAAACGGAATTAACATCACCTTAGACATGATTGTGTAAGCCCTGCCCTGCAACAAAAATATCTGAAATTTATGAACCAATTATTATTACAAAAATTTTGCTCGCTCGCTACGCTCGCTCGCCAAAATAGAAATAACACCGCTTTTAATAATCACGTCCCTGACATGGAACAATGAACCCAAGTTTATATACCATATTTTCCCTATAAAAGAGAAGTGATTTTTTTTGCTCGCTCGCTACGCTCGCTCGCCAAAATAGAAATAACACCGCTTTAAATAATCACGTCCCTTACATGGAACAATGAACCAAAGTTTTATGTACCATATTTTCCCTATAAAAGAGAAGTGATTTTTTTTTTCGCTCGCTACGCTCGCTAGCTCGTGGAATTATGTGCCCACCACTAACCTGCTACAATATCATTAAAAAGAGAAATGTAGGGGGTTGCCTGCCCGCCAAAATGGGATTGACATTGCCTTAAACACGATTGTGCCCGCCCCCTACCTGCAACAATGAAACAAATTTTATATAGCAATTCATTGAGAGAAAGATGTATTTTCGCTCGCTAGCTAAAATGGGTATAAAATCACCCTAAACACAATCTTGTTCCCGCGCCCTGCATGGGACAATAATATTGAACCAAGTTTAAGTGGCAATTATTAAAAAAGAAGTGATTTTTTTTCTTGCTCGCTACACTCGTTTGCAAAAAAATAAAATTAACGTCGCTAACAAGTGAATGTTCCCACTCCCAACTTGCAACAATACCAGTTTATATACCAAACGTTACTTAAAGATTTTTTTTTGCTCGCTCGCTCGCCAGAAGTGAAAATTAGCATCGCCTTTTTTGTTTGTTTCGGTCGCTTGCCCCCCCCTGACGGAGTACCCCAGGTACGCCACTGCCCGTAAGTGATGTTTTCCTGGCATCTACTTACATGCGAAGCATCGTCCACGAGCCGCATAGCGGCGAGGCGATTTTTGTTGTTGTTGTTGCTATTTTGAACCCCCGTATTGTTTTCCTTGCATCTACTAACATCTTACTGTGTGGGTCGATCTGGACACATAATGGCGTTTTTTCTATGCACATCACATTTTCAGGGGGCCGGGGAGGGGGAAGGAGGGGGTTCAACCCCCTAACCCCCCCCCCCGTAGATCTGCCCATGTTACCATATCATTCCACGACATCTTGGTCTTCCTCTTCTTAACCCCCCCCCCCCGTAGATCTGCCCATGTTACCATATCATTCCACGACATCTTGGTCTTCCTCTTCTTAACCCCCCCCCCCCCCCCGTAGATCTGCCCATGTTACCATATCATTCCACGACATCTTGGTCTTTCTCTTCTTCTCAATAGGGACTTTTTAGATTTGCGTGGACGTGGACGTGTTACGTCCTTTTAAGGCACTGGCAGTCACATGTGACCGGGCATGTGACGTCCTTTTAAGCACTGGCAGTGCCTAAATCAGGAAAAATGCTCAATGTACCCCCCTATATTCGGAATAATTTCTCAGGAGTCCCAGGAGATGAGAGGAAAAAAAAGAAAAAACACCCCCTTTTTAAAGAAATCTCCGGGTGAAAAGTCAAATACACCCCTTTTTTTTTACAATGCTCGGGCCGGACTTTGTCGCACGAAAAGTACCCCTTTTACCGGACATTTTGGCAACACGCATGCGGTCATTCTGACCCCTGAGTGGGGGGGGGGGGGGGGCCGGGGTTTCTGCCCTTGCGCGATCGCCTCCATAGCTCCAGCAGACATGGCGCGGCAGCGTCCACACGTACCGTTACTAACGGCACAGCTAGTAGGCCTATAACCACGGCTGACGGCGGCACTGCACTGCGAGCTGAATCGGTAATAATATGCCTACGCATAGAACGAGAAATCTTGCACGCTAATCTAAGTCCCATTTCATTGGTTTAAGGTTTGTAAATTGAAACTCAATATTGTGTTAAAGTTATAACAGAAAAGATAATCTTTATTTTATAATTCCACGGGGGCGATTTTGAATTTTGCAATCGCCCCCGTGAGCAACCTGACGGGGGCGATTATGCAGCTCACGGGGGCGAATCGCCCACCGCCCCCGTGTATTTTGAGCGCTGCCCATGAGATCAGTATTATTTTGTTCATTTTGATCGCACAGCTAGCAGTATACTCATCCAAAAATAGTGCACTTGTCATGCGTCCGAAATAAAATATCCCCTACCCTATTCTAAATCTAACTTTAATTTTTACTTTAATTTTAATTTTAACTTTGGCGTTAAAATAAAAACCTGCACCTATTGTGCTTACCGTATAACTCAAGAAGAAGATTAAAATAAAATGAAAGATACAATCTAAGATAAAAAGTGGTCTCAGATTAACAATTATTTAAAAAAGATAAAAATATGATATTTTTGAGATAAAACTGTGCTCAGAATACTGGCCCCTGTATGAAAAGGGATCTGGTAACTTTGTCTTAGATTCTGAAAGAAAATCCTGGATTTAGCTCATGCTGCAATGATAATTATTTACTTCGAGGTCAGTCAGGAACCCCATGATTCTTACAAGCCGATCGCCTGTATGCATGATTATCAAGATATTTATGATTGGAAATCGAAACCAAATTTAGCGTTTGCCAAACAGTTTTCATAACACTACAGTTTATTGGGGAAAACGATTACGGTAAAACCGGTCACTCAAAGATTTTTACTTTTTTGGAGGGAAGTTCTTGATCAATTTTGAAGCGCGATTTATTCAAGGCTTCAATATTATACCATATTACAGACACTGATAACACGTAGGGCCGTGCGTCTCAGATTTAACACTAGGGACTTTTAGATTTGCACGTTTACAGCTTTGACTGCAACGTGTGACGTCCTTTTAAGGCACTGCGCATGCGTCACGTCGTCTCAGTCGGCGATCGAGAATGCGTCAACCTTGATTTTCCTAAATCTAGTACGGTACTAGTATATGCCGCGTGCGCATAAAATATACAGTTCCTCAGGTAGACAAAGGAACATCCCTTCCCTGCTATTATGTAAAAATGTGTAGAACAAGTGTCACATGCATATTCACCTGTTCTACACATTTTTACATAATAGCAGTGAAGGGATGTTCTACCACAGCAATAGGCCATTTTCGTAATGTAACCAAATTGAATGCATAGGTCTTTGTGAAGTGCCTCAATACAAACTATTTCATTCACCTGATAAGAATAATAGTATTTCAATAGACAGAATCCTAACTGCATACATTAGTTGTTGCCACGTTGGACAAACATTATGGCTTGACCTACCTAGCAACACTTAATATATGCAGTTGCATTCTGACTATTGAAATACTACTATTCCTATCAGGTGAATGAAATAATTTGTATTGAGGCACTTCACAAAGACCTATGCATTAAATTTGGTTACATTAAGAAAATGGCCTATTGTTGAGGGTAGAATGAGGAACTGTATGTCCGCTTTCTTTGTCTGTCATGTAATTCATAGTGTTACTTCCTGCATGCATGTATATCGTCGAGTGCAATCTAAATGGAAGTTGAGTACGTTGACACGCATGATCAGTCGGCGTACGTCGTGTTCTCGTCTACTCATTCTAAAAGTACCTATTGTTAAACAATGCCTTTAAGTCTCTCTGCACTGCTGTATCTGCAAATGGTTTACACCTCCAATGACTCGAGCATTAATCACGTTGGAGACAAAGTCTAACTGACTAACTGACCCAAACATACCATTCTATGACCTGATCAAAATTTATACACTGACCTAAACAAAATGATTTATCAATTACGTCATGCATGATGTTCAGGATAGTATGCCAGATTTTGAGTACAGGTAAACATAATATAGCTGGCAAATGAGTGAGGGGATACATTTAAAATACAATATGTTGGAACTGATGGCTCCTCAGTCCTCAGATCTGCGATAACTAACATCATATTTTCGTTATGGTATTGTGGTCCAGTGGATAAGTTTCTGAACTGTGAACCACAAGGTACTAGGTTCAAATCCCCGTCGAAGGACTATGTCCTTCGACAAGACATTAATCAAGATTTGCCACACTTGTCCTAGGTGAGGTAAATGGGTACCTGGAAGGATTATTTTCTTATAATGCTCAAGCACTCTAATGGCAACCATTCTAAAGTCGGGTAATAAAAAGGAGCGCCAGGAGTGACAACGTGCCAGACATGAGCGCTATACAAGACTCCATTACTAAAGTTATTATGATCATTATTATCCCCTGCTCTGAGAATTGAACATCAATAAATTGCAGTAGTGTTACTTTAATAGAGAATACTCTTTCTGATTTCATGGTGAAAATCTACTGCTCTACTACTGCCAACATCAATAAACTCATTTCCTTCCTCAGCTACAAGAGGGAAGCACATACGGTAGCCAGAATCTTTTTGTTTTCACAGAAACAAAATCACAAAAGTTTGGAATAAATACCTTAAATGCCAAATTTCCTCAATTTACAGTTTAACTGGTCACCAAAGAAGAACGCCTTCTCAAAACAAGGTGCTGGAAAGAGATGATCTAATTTATCCTTTGGATATTTTGGATGACCTATTGCTACAGAATAAGGTGTGGCAGTAGGTCATAATTAGGGACTTTTAGAATGAGTGAACGAGAACACGACGAACGCCGACTGATCATGCGTGTCAACGTACTTAACTGCCCATGTTGGCTACAATTAGAAATCTTTTAGATTGCACTCGACGATATGCATGCAGGAAGTAACACAATAAACATCACGGACAAAGAAAGAGGACATTCCTCATTCTACCCTCAACAAAAGAACATCCCTTCACTGCTAATATGTAAATATATGTAGAACAGGTGCATGTGACACCTGTTCTACACATTTCAGCATGTAAAGGCGCTTTATAAATGTCAATATGTATGTATGTATTGCATGTACTAGATTTAGGAAAATCAAGGTTGACGCATTCTCGATCGCCGACTGAGACCACGTGACGCAGGCGCAGTGCCTTAAAATGACGGCACACGTTGCAGTCAAAGCTCTTGACGTGCATTTCTTATACCCCATTCACAGTGGTTTTGAAATTTGTAGCGGCGTTGTAGCGGAGCGGCGACACCGCCATAACACCGCTACAAATGCATTCACAGTAGAAAAGTTATCCCGCTGCAGCAGCGGGATAAATATCATGTACCCATTCACGCTGCAGCGGGTGATTTGTATTACCTCCGTAACAAACACGTGTATGCATGGCTCATGACCCGCGAGTGACCCCGATATGACCGGAAATACTTCAGCGCGGGGTTTTCGTAAACATGTCAAGTTGCTTTTTGTATCCTCGATCATATTACTTTTTAAAAAACTAGCATTTTTATTGCTTCCAATCAGAATGTTTTAATTTTTTGAAGTGTGAAATATTTTTATTTGGATAATTATAATATCTACATAATAATAAAATCAATTTGAATCCACTGGTTACTTTATTTCTATTTCACTTTATGTTCCCCATTGCTGGAGAACAGAGGTCAGTGATAGGTAAGTAAACAAATCACACGTGTTTGTCGCGGTGTTATAGCGGAGAGCCTTCACACTGAGTAAACACCGCGACAGCAGCGGGACTGTCCCGCTGCTGTAGCTAGGCGTGCCTAGCGATAGTTTGTGTCGGCGTTATCGCTAGGCGGTGTTATCCCGCGATAGTTTATAACGGGTCCGAGCCTTCACACTGAAGACAACACCGCGACAGCAGCGGGACAGTCCCGCTGCTGTCGCGGTGTTTGAGGCCACTGTGAATGGGGTATAAAAGTCCCTAATGACCTATGAGTGTCCCTACTAGATAATTCAGTGTACTACGGGCCACTATGCTTCTGCCTTCTATATCAGGAGATCTGGACAAGACACAAAGGCCCGAATTCACAAAGCAAGGTTTGAGCTCAGACCAAGGTTTAAGTTTAAACCTCCTTTTGTTTCGCCAAACCTCCTTTTGTTATTTATAAACCTGGTTTGTAAATAACAAAAGGAGGTTTGGCGAAACAAAAGGAGGTTTAAACTGAAACCTGGTCTGAGCTCAAACCTTGCTTTGTGAATTCGGGCCACAGAAACACTACGAAAAGAAACTGACGATGCTTGACAAGTTGAAATCCCCTATTGTCCTGTCCAGGGACATTGGCTTGTTTGCGATCGATAACACTTGAAAAGCATTAATAGAAAATGCTTTTTCCTGACCCTTTTCCTTTCATTCATGTATTCCATCTACATGTAAGTAATTGCAAGTAAGTAATTGCAAGTAATTGCAACCGAAAAACTTGTTTACTTCCTAGCAGTTGCTTAGCTACATGTACATTTAAAATTCAAATTAAAAGGAAAGGTTTATTTCTACTTCTTGTATGCAAAGGCTAGTCAGATTAATACAAAAAATTGTATGCATAAAATTATATATTATTTGAAAAAAATTGTACAAACTGTAAACTTTCAGGAAAATGCAGAATAAATTATTCTACGATTTCTTCTTCATTCACATTAAGACTCAAGGTTTCTGTTCTTATTGAGAGTGAGTTACTAATATTTGGAACCACTTAAATAATATAACTAGAGCACTTTGAAGCTGTTTGCTTCAATGTGATGAACTTGTGAGGCGCTATCTGCCACTTAACTTTCAGAGGAGTGAATGTCTTTTGCTTTTGTCTAGCTTTTTGATTTTGGTGGGGGGGGGGGGTAAACAGGGAGCTGTGTGGGGATACACGCCAGCTCTGCAAGAGTTATGCTGACTACATTTCTGTTATCACATTCCAAAAGTATAAGAATCATTTGATTTCATATTGCTCCGTTTAGTCTCATTTCACAACGCCCCCTATCGTCAGAACATGGTCAGAGTCAGCAGCCTAACATGTTAGCCTATGGACGTTTTTTTTTAAAAATCGTTAAAAATTCATTTTTTGTTTAAACGAAAAGCACATCCACCCCGACGTGCGTTATCACTAGCTCTTTCATTGGAGCCCTCATGTCTCATTGACTTTTGAAAGTTCACCCACCGTAATTTTTCAAAATAGGTTGCAAGCTCGTCATTGTCTATAATACACATGTGAAACAAGTCTAACTTTGGACTCAGTTTTCCAAGCGATTTGAAGATTATAGGTCGAGCACACGAAACATAAAAAGCAGGCGCGGATCCAGGATTTTCCAATAGGGGGGGGGGGGGCCGGAAATTCGAAAATCGCGCAGACCGTTATTTCAACTTACCAATACTGACAAGGTCATAAAAGAAGCACTGTACTTAGTGTACTGGTACCTACAAGCGGGCACAATTTTTGAAAGGGGGCATGCTCACGTCACGTCTCTTGTCCGATATCAACATTCCCCGTTTTCAAGTTATGCTCGCGCGCAATTTTTTTTTAAATTTCCATCAGTGGAAGCTGAAGCCTCTTGCCCCAATATCTATTTCCTGGTTTCATAATTTGGCGAGCGGAAATTTGAGCATAATTATGTATGTTGTGAAAGTGTTATTTGTCACCAAACTATACAAGATAAGATGTAAAAAATGCATATTGGTAATTTTTAAATTTTCGGGGAAAGAGAGGCTGCAACCCCATCCCGCATTAACTGCAGGTGTTTTGAAATGAAATCAGACTCCCCCAAAATTATTAACCAAAACGCACGAATCCAGTTAAAAAAATTAGCTTCAGAGATAGAGAGGACATCCCCCTGAGACTCCCTCTAAAAGTATTAACCGAATCGCACGAATCCAGTTAAACAATTCAGCTTCAGAGATAGAGAGGACATCCCCCCACAGACACCCCCTTTGCGCGCAAGCGCGAAATTAACGCTGTCGCGTCCGGGCGCTAATGGGTAAGCAGGGGGCGGCGGAGCTATTTCCAAAGTGGAAAGCACCAACAAAAAAGGGCACCTACAAAGCGAAATCTCAAAGCGATTTTTTTTTTAGGCATTGGTATATACCCCTTCATTGTAATTCCATTATCAGGGACGATTTCCATATTTGTTTTTCTTTATATATTATACAAGATATTGCCTAAGCATCATACTTTCGGTTGGGTGTGATTGGTTGAATATTCATTTGCGAGCGAGCATAGCGAGCGAAAAAAAATGTAAGATCTGTGAGGTCGCAGAGTGAAAAATTATATCTTATAAAGAGGAAAAAACCAAATCATGATGGGGTTATAAGCACATTCTCATAACGGAAGACTGAAAAGACCTTTGTTAAGTGACATGTAATTGTATCATCTATAAATGCGAGCGAGCGAGCCTTAGGGGAAATTACTCTTAGTCGCTTTAAATTAGGTGCAAGACTAAATAAATGATGAGAAGAAAAAGGGGACACTTATCGAAAGTGATAAAGACACATATTAGAAAAGAAAAGGAGCATGTGTCAAGGTACAAAGAGTAATTATCAAAGGTTCAAACGGGGCACTTCTTACACCTGAAAGGAGGCACTCACCAGAAATGAGATAGGGCACTTATGAGTATGGGAAATGGGCATTTGTCGACGGAAAAGGGGCATCCATCAGAAATTGATTTATCAGAGGTGAAAAGGGGCATTTATGAAAAGGGGATAGGTCCCTTTTTAGAAAGGAAAAGGGGCACGATTCAAAATAAAATGGCAGTTAGCAGAGGTGAAAATGGGCACCCATCATAGATGAAAAGAGTACTTATCAGGAGGGGAAGGGGTACTTTTCAAAGTAAAACGAGTATCTCTCAGATTTGAATAGGGGCAATTATCGGAGGTGAAGAGCGCACTGAAGTGAAAAGAATTAACTTCTCGTATATCAAAAAAGTCATTTACCAGAGATGAAAAGGGGTAATTATGAGAATGAAAAGGGGTAATTATGAGAATGAAAAGGTACACTTTTTTATGAAGGGCCTCACTTTTCTAATTAGTCCTTATCAGATAGAAAAGGGAGCACATGTGTTGATAAAATGTGCGCTTATCCGAGTTAAAAAGGGGTAGCTCTGAAAAGCCGAAGGGGCACTTCTTACAAAGTAAAAGTGGCAATTTGGGGGTACTTGAAAAAGTGGGGGGGAACTTTGCCCCCTACCCCTGCCACCCGCCCCATCATCTAAAAATCCAAAATGATGTTGTAGGGGCCGGGCGCGGCTTTATCATGAGTGTTTTTATGTGATCCTCTTTTTTATGAATATATTATCCTGGATTCCGACCCAGATTGCACACCCTAAAATGATGATCATCTCCAATACGCTTGCAGTTCACGTATGCACCCCTTCCTCCTTATCCATCGTTACCGTCACTGCCATTTACGTATGGCTGGCCGGTCGGCGTATTTTTTATTTACACGCTAGCGAGGGGAATCTCTCGATTAATTCCAATGCCGAAACCGCTCGCGAAGAGTCTAGCCTGGATCGGAGAGCTCGCTTGTGCTATACGCTAGTGTGAATTTACATACAGGAGAAAGTTTGCTTAACTTTTTCTTGAAACACTTGAACGGTTATGGAAACTGTTTGTTTTTCTAATCTTCAAATATTAATATTATTCTGCATCAAATATAATACATTGAAATCTGTGGTATGTAAAGACACGAACTTACGTTAATACATACACATATTTTTTTTGTAACCAAGAAGGTGCACCATGGTAATACATTTTAACAAACACATCAACATGTTACCTAGACAACTCATCACAATAGCCATTGTAAAACCATAATTTTTATATTAATGATACATGTAAAATATAGATTGAAGCAATTCTCGTCACCTGATTGGCTGTATCCTGAGTGTGATTTATATAATGGATTTTGAGTAACATTTGCATCTACCTGTAGTTGAAGAATAGATACAGTGTATACATCAATTAAGTTGGAGTTCAATTGGAAGGAAGTAACGAGGCATATTAAAGCAAGGGAGACTGGGAGATGAGGAAAGCAAGAAGTTAGAAATTGAGAGATCATTCGCGAGATAGCCTTGCATTAATGAATCCTTTATATAATGTTGTCTTGAGAGAAAGTAGACGATTTTTTTTAAATTGGAGATTAGTGCAAGTATTAGAAATATGGGAAATAGAATTAATGAGAAAGTTATTTTTATCGAGATCAATACATAGGGGGGGCACCATCAAAATAGGGCACTTTCTGGAATGTAAATCTACCATATTTAGACATTGCGTAACGCATGTCACACACATAAAAATTAGAAGAAAACAGAGAATAATGTTATTAAAAAAAAAGAAGATAGAGGAAAAGGAGAGAGACAGAGAGAGGGAGAGAGAGAGAGAAAGAAAGAAAGAAAAAAAAGGAAGAACATGAAACTTAACTTTACACTTAGGCCTACTGTACAGATTACATTTCCGACTGAGTTGGCTCGACATGTGCTTAAGAAGTCTGCAGACGAAAGTACAACAATACGAAAACAGAAGTTATATGAAATTGTCTTTAAGAGAGAAAGAGAGGTTATTTCTAAAAAGAAATGAAAGGGGCTATGTGACTCTCAAGGAGAAAATTACAATTTCTATCGCTTATGACGACTATTTTGAATTTACTAATTTTTTTTAAAGTTCAAGAACTTACTGGGGCTTCGCCCAATGCAAGACTCCCGGCAACAGAAAAAAAATTACACAATTTCTTGCTGTCTGCTGCCTCGAGATCACTGGTTGGAGCGAAGAAAGGTAACATAATCCCTATTTAGCGCGTACGCGTAGTACTAGTACGCTCGATCCCTCGAGTGCATTGTAGGCTATATGCTACGCGTAGCTAATATTGTACGCTCCACCATGATCCCCAGCGCAGCGTACGCGTAGCAAGCTTAGCTCTAGCTAGAGCGGGGTATTATTAGAAAGCAAATTTTTATTTTACTTTTGCCTTGGATTTAGACCCGTTTTGACTTTTGGATTTTATAATGAAGCCAGGAATTTCAGCTGTCTGATGTAGACTCGTCTCTAGACATCCTATGCATTTTATTTTTAATCAAACAATAAATCCCGTGGACTTTTCGGTAAGCCTGCAAGGTTTTACTTTTAGACCCTCATTTTAGTCTAGTAGAATCTACTAGGCCTACTAGATGATAGATCTAGATTCTAGTACTATAGTAGTAGAACCAACATAACTCTAGATCTAGATCGAACTCTCGTATACCGGTACTTAAGATCTAAACTTTTGTTTGTTGCTGTTTGTGTCGCTATTTTATAAAACAAATAACGCACTTGACCCTGTTGTGCGAAACGTAAATGCAGTGTTCGCTCGGTTTCTTCAGATGGTTCGCACTGTCAACTCGCCGCAAGCGGCTCGTTGCACAGATCGGCACCAATCTAAAGAAACCTCGCGCGTACTGCATTCACCGTTATATACCTCACTTAAGTAATCCAGCCCACTGATTGGTCGAAATTGCATTCATAAACTTCAACTGTTCCTGTGAAATTCTCGGTAACCATGCATAAAACATTTCAATATTTTTAATAACCATGGTTATTAAAAAAATAAGTCAGTCTCCATGGTTACCCCATAGGTTTACATGTTAAAAAATGGTTTGAGCGATGAAGGATACCATACGTGTGCGAAAAATTGGTCGGTAATTTCATACAAGACAAGACAATTCCAAACAAGACAAAAATGGCTCAAGAATCTCTCCCAAGATTTCAACTTGTCAAATGCAAGACTCGCTGACAGCAAGAACAACAAAAAGGGTACGTGAAATTATCCATAAACATGTTCGTTTAGTTGCTGAAAAAGCATAGACGTATAGACTGTAGACGAAATTAGATCTAGTTGTCAGGGTGTCTGATCGCGTACCCGATGTTGTGTGTTAAAATTATTCACATAGAGATTGTACACAATGCATTCCCTATGCAGTCTACGTGCATTCCGCGACCATGCAAAAAAGGTCAAGTTTTTTTTTCAATTCGAGATTCAAACCTTTATAATCTGTTGTGATCCTGAAGGTGATACTCAATAAGTGAGGTGTCATATGAAAGCGCAGGTTCTTCTCCATATTCCCCACAGGGCCGGCCCACCCCCAAAATTGTAAGAATATCTTGCTTAGACTAGAATCTAGATCTAGTCTACTTTCAAAGATACAAAAATAGATCTAGTTGTCAGGGTGTCTAAAGATTCAATATTATTGACAATAAGCAAATGAAGTATCCAAATTAATGTTCAAACTTGGCGAAGGCATAACATCGCAAGGCCCACTTTCATCCACAAGCGATGTGTGTGACTCTCTAGTGTTGGGAGTCAGTATTTAAAAAACGACAGCGATGCAAACAAATCATCGTCGCAATGATTGTGAAAGGTTTTTTTCTTTCCACAAGAGGTCTCTCCGGTCTTATTATTTGCAATAATTCGTCGTTATGCCTTTTAATGGTGTCTTCTTCTCCTCTGAATATCCAACAAAAAGTTAGACCTGACTTAAGCCAGACTTAAACTAGGTGTACGGTACCCCAGGTTTAAATAGTGTGTACAATTTCCACAGAGTTAGACCAGGCTTAAACCTAGGTTTAAGTTAAACCTGACTTCAGAAACGCAAAATTAAACCTAGGTCTAGGTTTAAATCTGAGAGTTAGGCGAGGCTTAGACTAGATCTAGACTTAAACCTAGGTTTAAAGTTAAACCTGACTTCAAAATACGGGCCAGTGTCTCTTCATCTCTGCCCTTCGGTCATTAATTCCTCCCCCCCCCCCCTCTCTCTCTCTCCGTCTCTCTCTCTCTTCCTGCCTATATCGGTCCTCTCAGGGACGTCGTTCCATTTCAAGAAGGGCTAGGCGGAGGTGCAAAAACTAGATGCGAAGCTTTGTTCATTAGACTAATTCATTAAAAATGTAAACGATTTAAACATCTTCATTCCCTCTGTCCCTGCACTCCGTCATCCCTGCTCCTTTGATCTTTAACCTTGCATAGTCTATATAATTTGTATATATATTCTCGTCGTATTACAGAGACTAGCATCCACGCCCTGTTTCTCTCACTCCGACTGTCTCCGGACGCAGATCTGTGAGTGGAATCCAACTCGTAGTGTCGTCGAGTTGGTGGAAACCTGTGTCACTTCATCACTACAACACGGAAGATCAGATCAAAGATATCGAAATGATGAGGTATACATGCATATTGGAAATTTATAAAGACTCTCTTAATGCAAATGAATGGATCGAAATCATCAGACTACTTGGAAGTTGTAGGAGTCATATTAGGGATCACTTCGTTTTGGAGTTAAATCCACTCTAAAATTAATGATATAGTGGAATCCATTCCAAAGAAGTGGTTCGAATTACTCTTCT
>JAVYIG010002566.1:97310-240137 GCA_035222895.1 Strongylocentrotus droebachiensis
GTAGGAATTTATTCCTTGAAATGCTAGAGCGCTATAATGGCAGCACAGCTAAAGCCAGGGTAATAATATCCAAGTTTGGAAGCGCTTAGAGACTTAATTGTGATTCGCGCTATATAAAAGCTGAATATTAATATTATTAAACCCCTTTTGTAGTTATCTGGGTTATCAAAAGTACACAAAAACCACCTCCCCCAATAAATAAATAAATAAATAAATAAAAAATGTTTTGTTTTTGTTTGTTTTGGGGTTTGGGTGGTTTTGGGGGCGGGGACACGGGGTCATTTTGTAAAGAATAATTAACAAAGTGCGTTGCTCAACATTGCACGTATAAAAGTGCTACTAGTTTATTCTAAGATTGAAAAGCAAACACCTTATACATACACGATTATCATGCACATGTAGTTGAAGTCTAAATATTTTCTAGAGATACATAATTATACAGTTTGTGGTAAATGCAAGTAGCGTTAAAGTATAGTATCCCACTCTTTCTTGAATGTTTTGTTTTTTATTTTTTAAATTGACTTTATCAACTCTTATTCATAAAGTCTTTTTGTTATAAGTTTTCGTACTGTATATTCTTGTTTCTCTCAACGTTTTCTTTCCTCCCCCCTCTCTCTCCCCTCTCTCTCTCCCCTCCTCTCTTCCTCTCTCTCCCCCCTCTCTCTCTCTGACTCTGTATCTCTCTCTCTCTATCTCTCTTATTGCACCATACATACATACTATGTTATACGCAATTACGAAACACTAACACTGTGTACATTCTATTATCTATTATCACGATTATACTGCATAAATTATTATATAGATCTTTGGTTACCGTCCCTCTTAGAACGATACAAATCAAGGACCTTAATGTTACATGTAATTGCCAAAAGTTATATCGAAAAGAAGATGATTCGCTTCTTTTTTCTTTCGTTGGGGTGATATGTCTTAAATAACGTAGCCAATATCATGTTATTTCTTGGGCGAATTTCACATATATGAATTTTGTTTCCCCTTCGAATTAGGCTTATGTTGTTTTAGCCTGTCAATCTCATGTGGATCCAAAATATTAATGGCAGATTAAAGTTAAGAGCAGATTTGAGATGTTTGAACTCCTGCCCCATGAACATGATGAATGACAATCAAACGATACTTTTTTTCTGATACGTAAATCGAGACCAATTCTAATTATGAACAAATAAAGTTATTTTGTGCACTATATTATGCCTGTCCAATTTGTTGTTATTTCCTTACACAATGTGTCAGTGGAACCTGGCTTTTTGTGTACAAACGAATAGCTGAACATTTAGCCAATCAGGACCAATGGTGTAGCAAGAGCCGAGGCGTTGAGGGGGCACCTATCGCACAAAGAGGATGGAATGTGAATTTATAAGGCCGCTGGTTGGGGGCGGGTGTTATATGGCAGGAGATCATATCATCTTTCCACTTCCTTACCCCCTCCTAAGTCTGTTTCTCTCTTTTATGTTTACCCCTTTCCCTATTTTACGCCGTTAGACTGAGGAGCAGACCTCCCATACCCCCTTCCCCCATACCATAGCTACGCCCAGGGGCGTAGACAACGGGGGGGATGAGGGGGGATGCATCCCCCACCTCACAAGGTGGGGGGGGGGGGGGGGTGGCATGTACAATCATCCCCCCCAGGTTTTGGGGAATGATATTTGCTTACTTAATAAGTCATAATGATGATAATAATAGTAATAATAATAATGATAACAATTATAATATTAATAATAATAATAATTATGATGATGATAATAATAATCCTCATCATTATTGTAATTGTGTTTATTGTTATTAGCCGCATTCACACGGTGAAAGCCAATTCAGACGGTAAAAAAAAGAAAATCTTACAAGTATTTTGTGGTTATCTTGTGGTTTGGAAACCACAAGATAACCACAAGATTAAACAGGCGCGGATTTACGGGGGGGAGGGGGTTAGGGGGTTTAACCCCCCCCCCCTTGGGCGGCCCAAAAAAACAAACAAACAAACAAAAAGGGGAAAAAAAAGGAAAAAAAAAAGAAAAAAAAAAGAAAAAAGAACGCACGCTGGAGAGAAACCCTTTCAAGTGCAAATATTGTGAGAAGATATTCAACTCATCTGGTAACTTAACCAAACACATGATAACTCTGGATATAACTGTGTATTTAACTGTTACTTGATTTAAAAAGACGTTATCATGCACTGCTTTTTATGGTCTCCATTGTGTTAATAGATGCCAGGAAAACATCACTTACGGGGTTCAAATAAACACCCCCCAAAAAAATCGGCTCGCCGCTTCGCGGCTCGTGGACGATGCTCTGCATCGTCATTATTTTGGTCAACCCCCCCCCCTTAGCAAAAAGCTAGATCCGCCCCTGAGTCATCCCCCCAGGTGTACGAACCTGTCTACGCCACTGATTAGTGAGTACATACCTTTGATATGGCCGACAAGTTCACCAATTGAAAATGAAGTTCCAATAAAGAAGAAAAAACAATTTAAAATTAATGTTGGACCTTTTGTACAATATTATGAGAAATATATATCAGCATTGAACATTTAAAACAGAACGTTTCAAACCAGGAGAGAGAGGGAGAGACAGAGAGAGAGAGAGAGAGAGAGAGAGAGAGAGAGAGAGAGAGAGAAAGTGAGAAGGGAGGGAGAGATAAGTGGGGGGGGGGGGGTATCCTCACCCTTTGTTTTGGGGGAATTGCAAATGAAACGTTTTTATAGTCTTCATTGTGTGCGCATTTTTGTGTGGGTGTGTTTTTTCGATTAAGTTTGTTTTGGTTTGATGTGCCGACATGTAGCCTACATTAAACTATACTATAACAGTCTAAATTTTTTAAATATTTTCATATTTATTTTTATTTTTGTTTAAGATTCGTTGAATCAAATAATTTGATTACCAAATCGCAATTTTTAAAAGCGTGCTATATATTTCATAATCATTCTGATTTCCGAATCCCTGTTTCATTGAAAGGTATGAACAACAACAAAAAACACACCAAAATCTGAAATCTAACTCATTTATCCTGGCACGGAGCCCATTTTTGTGGGAAGCATATTTTATTGATCGCCAATTTTTAGTTTTGCGAAGTATACTCCCCATCCCCCTCTCTAAACTACCGTATGGATATAGCCACATAGGAAATCACAACGAATACTGTATTTGCCCAAGCTAAACATCTCTATCGATACGGTTCCACAATAATTTAAACAGGTGATTATGTAGGCGTCAAATAAACTACAGTTATCGATTTGGCTAAGCACAAGCCCATGTAAATAATCACGTTGAGAAATAGTCATAATGATGTACTGCCTACTTCCACACGCAGTTGGCACAACACTTGGTTGAATTAGATTGAAATGGAATGCTGTGTTGTTTTGACGAAACATACAAATAAACTACTCTGAAAATCAAATTCTGATTCCAGATATAAATATGGGATTAAATCGATATGTGATAGGAGGAAAGAACTACGTTTCCACAATAAGATGGACAAAGGGAAAGAAATGTTTTCTAATTATTCCACTGTGTTGCTACTTCACAGTCTACGTCTTCAGCAGTATGTTGCAGAACATTCAAAGCGAAAACACCCTTGTCGACCCTCGACCCTCTTTGGTTGGCGAAAAGCGAATGTCTGCAGTCGCAGACTCCAAGGAAGCTACATGGGACAAAATAAGACGGGAGATTGCCATCTACAGAATGATACACTCTCCAGAGTTTATGCATGCTGGGCTGGTTAATTCATTATCGTCGGTTAGATGGAGCAAAAGTGATGAACTCAGACGGAAATGGATGGCTCAGGCAATTGCCGATGCGATCAGGAAGCGAGGAGGCGACAGCGATGTCCCGCAAGACCTGCTTAATGCGCTAGTAAAAGACACCGACGATGACGGCGCTGTCCGAAAGAAAGTCGACGCTCAAAACTCGATGACTTCCACGTCTTCGAGAGGGTTGTCCGTCTTGACTGGTCAAAATGCCTCCAACAGTACAGGAACTCGGGTACTTGATGAGGGTCAAAATGTTTCTCTAGGAAAGAATGCCAAGCAGCTAACACATTCTACTCCAGCTAAAGTTCTGAGTTATGACAGTGGCCAATCGAATCGTACGCGTAAACTGATTAATAAGAAAAGTGAAGGTAACAATGAGCTCAAAGCAGGTTTCCAGGAAGATTATGATCGACCGGGGAAGGATGTCGATCTCAGTGTTGATCACGGTAATGATCTCGTAAACGTAAACAGTGAAATCAAGAAACGAGATCTAAAGGATCATGAAACGGTTGAAACCGGTTCAGTCCGGGGGCATTATCGGAAAGATGCAGCCAGTCTTCATGTAAACCAGAATCCGAAAACGGGAAGAAATATGTCAGAAGAGGATTCATCATTACGAAGAGGGGACTCAAAGGAGATTGTCAAAACTATCAAAAATAGTCTCGAATCGGACATTAATCAAAAACGTGATAATGAACACCATGGAACAAAAGCAAATGATAGTGTTGCTGAAGCAGACTCGGTAAGACAACGCGAAACAATCTTAAATAGAAATCCAGAGGACATGACCGAGGGCAAGTCCGAAGAAATAAAAGGAGATGTCTCGAAGCATTTGGAAATTTTCAAGGCCTTTGATAATGCTAGTCACAGTCAAGAAAAGAGTGAGAAAGAAGTGAATTTAAAAGTAGATAAAGGGGGTAGAGGTGAGATACAAGTAGTAAAAAAAGAAGATCCTGGCCCCAAAGATACCGGTACAGAAGATCAAGAGGAGACGAAACCTCTGATTGTACAAATAGGCTGGAAACGTTTCCTCGATCCCCACCAATACCCATACATCATAAACCCAGATGATGCTTGCTCTTCATGGTCTCAGGAGTCAAACATCACTCTCCTGATTCTTGTCCTTTCTTCGCCGTCGAACTTTGTTCGTCGCGATACCATTCGTCGAACGTGGATGGCGACGGCGTCGTCCAGAAACCTCTCCACAAAAACCTTGTTCCTCCTCGGCGCAACGAAAAATAAAGGTCTGCAGATGTTCATCACACAGGAAGCTGGACGCTGGCAGGATATCATCCAAGAGGACTTCGTTGACTCTTACTTTAACCTTACCATCAAGACAGTGATGGGTTTAAAGTGGGCGTCCAAGTTTTGCCTGAATGCCGCCTTCGTCATGAAATCAGACGACGATATCATGCTCAATATCGTCAATCTAACGGCGGACTTAAGCAATGCTCCTATGGCTGCCAGGAGGAACTTCGTGACTGGACGCAAGATTTCTGGTGTTGCACCAATTCGGGATGTAGATTCTAAGTGGTACACGCCCGAGTCGATGTTTTCCGACGAAAAATACCCGGCATATACCGAGGGCCACGCTTACATCATGTCCGTAGATGTGGTAGAGACGCTTTACCGCGTTTCAACAACAGTGCCTATCTTTCCATGGGAGGATGTGTTTGTCGGGATGTGCCTGCAGGAGATTGGTCTGGAGATTTATTATCTATATGCGGTAAATTTGAATGGGTGTCTTCACAGTTCAATGAATATTAGAGAGGATAAGTTCCTCAAGACCTCAAACACCTTACTTGCACTTCAGCAGGGTTACTTCGCTTATGATTTGACCCCAGAGGAAATGGAATTCGCCTGGTCAGCCTTGGACTCTAAAAAATGGCCTTACACGGAGAAAGGCTTTTGCTCTGACAATGCCATTCTTCGTTGGAATCGTTTGCCTGATATTTGGAAAAGCATGAGAAATTCGTAATTATGACAGGTTAATTTTATCAGTGGTTGAAGTTTTAGAATTTAGACTCCGTCAATGCTAATGTGGTAGCCATACAGTCATAATTATAGTGATGGTGCCGGTGATAGTTAAAGTGATAATGACAGTAATAATAATAATAATAATAAACATTAATTATAATAATGATAATAATAATAATAATGATTATATTAACAACAATAATAGTAATAATTTTATTTACTCATGGAAGCCTCATGAGCATTAATGCTGTTTTTCCTCAAGGCCAAGCGATAGTAATAGTAATAATGGCAGTGTTAGTAATAGTGGCAGTGATAGTGATAAGTGATGCGACAGTGATAATATTTGATAGTCAAACGAATTTTCAAACGTGGGACATGACCTGACACCCACTTGCGCTATTTTCTGGTTCCATTCTCCCATTTTTGTTTCTTCTGTATGTCACGATTACTCTCTTTAACGTTTTCACATTGCTGTAAATTGCAAGTATTGTGACGTGGTTTAACTTGTTATCGGAAAATACAATAGATATTTCATATCACATCACATATCGCTTCCAAGTAGACGCAACGTAGTGCGTTGCACTGTAGATAGTACTACTATCTTAAGTGAAAGTGCGTTGCAGTGTAACGAACTTTTCTTCTCCCATCAATGATGGGCGAACTACCTTTCATCACGTGATTTACTTTTGACCAATCGTAGAGCAAGATTCTTAGTATGTGGAATATAATAGACAATATTATCATCTAATCATATTGTTTTCCATGTTGAACCATAGTTCGTAAATCATCGAAACTAAGGGTACATTGACGCTTTACTGAATAGACCAATGTTTACTACCTTAAACAGAACAAGACAAAGGAAAACAACATTTAAGTCGTTATAGACCAATACACTTTAGGACGATATGCATTGTACGTTAGGATCCTACGTTAATTCCGAAAAATATGATGTACATTTCAATTTCAATTTTTCAATCTCAATTTATTGTCCAATATTGGAAATTTGTTTTGCTCACATTTTACAAACGTACAAAGAATCAAAATAAGTTTACATACGTAATAATTATATCATATACTTTGACATAGAAATTCTTTAAAAAATTGCTGTACAAAAGTTTTCTTACGTTATTATAAACAAAATAAGTGAATTATTTTAAGTGTTCGAGTGAACGGGATGGCCCGGAAAGGTTACAAAAATAACATTACAGATATTAAGAAGAAAGTAAATTCAGGTAGCATTAATTTTGATTGTCTTTGCGGATAGAGAAAGGAACGAAGGAATTTAGAAAACGTTGAGTTCGACAGTTCATTGAACGAAGTCGTTTACCAGAACGCATAAACACATAGGCTAGTATGGAAAGAGTGGATGATTTTCGTTTTTCATAATTTGTTTTGCTTCTAGAATTATTTGGATTCGCATGCTTCATTCAAATTTTGAATTTCACTCGTGATCTTCCCTGCTTGTTTGGTGATTCTCTGGAGTTTGCTAAAGTCTCTCTTCCTACACCTCCCGTACCAGACAACACAACTGAATAACATCTCACTTAAAACATCGTTTAAGGCGGGGGGATTTTTTCTCTCACAAAGACAGTAATCATTTTCGGTTGCTTTCATTTTTCCTTTAAAGGGCATTTAAGTGACAACTGCAACAGTTATAGGAAAGAAGAAAGATTGAAATTGAAGAAAAAAAATCAAGAACAAGCAAATACAAATCTATTCTCTAGCTCGATTATAATATGTAAAATTAATCACTTTTTACCAGGCCGCAAGGAAATCCATTTCCCGTATGAATATTTAAACATCTTATTTCTAAACTTTTAGTTATTTCAGGGGCTTAACTTTTTACATAATATGTTTAACAACAAAAGTTTTTGCCGAAAACATAATTACAACAAAAATTATCAATATAATTCTCCACATCTCCTTGCTGGGATTTCGAAATTCATTAAAAACATTTATAACTAATCCTTAGAAATTGAAATTGAATCCTCTCGAAAGAGCAGTTCTCGTTATTATCCGTTTCAATGTCTTATTCAGAATATTTTTATAAAACATATTTCATATTCTAGTGGGTGTGGCAGATATAAATAAATTTCAATCTTATTGAGATGAAAAAGTGGAGTTATCCAAAGTGAGATTTCGATTCTAATATTGGATGTTCCTGTGAGAAGAGAAGTGGATATTATGTTCGTAGAGAGACCGAGAGATAGACATATAGATATATAGCTATATATATATAGATAGATAGATATATACACATAAACGTAGACAGGTAGATAGAGATAAATAGACAGAGAAATAGATACACAGCTATTGAGATATATATATATTTTCCAACTCGTACTAGGCGTTGTGGCGTGCGCCTGTAATCCAGCTAACAGTCAAAGTTACAAACTGATTCAGCCGAGGACCGTAGGTTCGAAACTGAGTCACGTCTTTCGGATGGTGATGATGTTTAAAGGTCGGTCCCCAGACGTAATTAATCATAATCTGATCTGATGATTGATACACGTCTGTAAAAACCCAATACACACACACAGATAGATAGATAGATATAAAGATAGAAAGATAGATATACAAAGAATGTAGAAGGTGGAATGAAGAAAAGAAAAGAAATTGAGACAGTAAGAAAAGAGAATTATCTGATTTTTGAAGTATCAACATATTGATAAGATAGGCATTACAGATCTCGATTTATTATAGTTCTTTTAAGTAATCTTTAAATTTTAAAAATCAGCACATTATCATATTTAAGAGGCCAGCAATGCTTTTGAATGGAGTGGTATACGAATCTGATAAATAATAGCCTTAGGGGTACTGACACTCAAAAGATCTATTATCACTCTTCTTGTGTAATTCTTTCCCTCGCAATAAATGTCAAAATGATCTTAAAAACCTATCTGCTTCTCACTCAGTAGATATAATCTATGAAGTAATAATTACATTTCCAAATCTTACCTAAGGCTGTTGCTATAATATAAAGAGATTTGATAGGCGATTCCATGCAATATATCCTATGCGACACATTTCCATATAATATCATTCATGTATGAAACATGTAAGACTGTGATACCGTAAAGCACTGTTATTCAATGGTCATACTAATAGAGTTTTCATTTGTGGAAGATATAGGTGGAATAAAGATATGTATTGTACAGGGCATCTTGCATGGAATCACCCTGATACACAAGCACAGATAAATAGTAGGCTTGCGGGTGCACCATGTGAGAGAGAGAGAGAGGGAGGATTGAGGAGTCCTGAAAAGGGCTCTGACTCGGTAATCTTTCTTGAGGGTTTGTTAGTCCTGAAAAGGACTGTTGGTATAGTCTTGAATTACCAAGTCAGAGCCCTTTTCAGGACTCCTCAATCCTCCCTCTCTCTCTCACATGGTGCACCCGCAAGCCTACTGTATATCTACATCACCATGCAAGCTGACACTTACAAGCAGCATCAAACACAGATAAGTCAAGATTCTGATTGGTTTTTAACATATCAAAAAGTAGGAGTTCATGTTTTATTGCACACAATACGAACAGTATCTTGCAACATGACAGTCAAGTTCTGTTTACATAGAAGTTACAGAATAACACTTTTACATAGATATTCTAAATACATAAATACATATGTACATTATAATTCAATTTGATGGAGGTTGATGAATAAATATTTCAATCAATTCAACAGTTTCAACTTGTACTGATCAAATCAAATGTAAGTTATGCTACTGTTGATGAACACATTAAATGATCTTCATATTTTTTTCTTAAAATTGATGCCATTACATGGTTGATAAAACTAAGATAGAATAAATATCTGTGGCTCTAAGATGTAAAAATGCTGATATGAAAATGAATACAACATAATGCTACAAGAAAACAATAGTGGGGGAGATGACCTTTAATCAAGAATAAAGGAAACGATAAGGAACACAAACATGACGGTGATGAACGTTTTCCTCATGGAAATACATATTGCTCATTTTTGTTGTACTTTAATGGCATATGATGATGACCGATGTTGATGCTGTTGGTCTACATATTATAGGAACAGGTCAATGACCTCTAATCATAGGCCAAATAAAATAAATCACCGCTGGTGAAATTAGCAAAATATGAGTTATAGGTAATTTTCTCTTAATGTAATGAAGTGTAATGCATACACATTAGTTCAATGTCTTGTTACAAATGATTTCATTCACACGTATCAAGTCTGCGTACATTACTTGTTGTCGGGCAAGCCTCAAAGGCTTTTGAGTTTCCAAGAAACTTTCTTTAAATAGCATGCATAATATTTGAATATATTAGTAAAACGGTCTATTCAAATACATTAACACATGGCTAGTGAGGTAAGTGAGGCGAGTGCGATAGCTCTTTGGAAGGTAAATGTGTATAAATTTGCATACATTTTTTTAATTTGGGTCTATTGGTGACAGCTTTAACATCATCAATGGTAGTCTATTGAACTACATCAATGTGCGATAACAATGACTGGTTAAATACTCTATATGGTAAGAAAGAAATACACTCAGATGAGGTAATGTCCAGTGCTAGCAAATAGTTCACTTATCCATTGTAGTAACTCTCATTCATGTCATAAGATCTATCACAAATTTGAGATACATGTAATATAAAAGAGCTAATGTCCATAGCCAGCAGGATTTTTGAATTTATGCCTTCCTCTTTCACAATAGTTTTCTCTTAACATATCCCAATGATTGTCCAGGACAAACTTGTAATGGCAATGTGACTGCAGTTCATTTCCATTTCACAAATCTGTTTGTCAATGGTATGCTTTCTTAATGGTTCCTTTTGACAAACCTACAAAGCTTGTCCACTGCATGCCTGACATAGGGACAACTTGTAAGGGAAAGGGATGAATTGTATATATAGTTACGT
Source organism: Strongylocentrotus droebachiensis (assembly GCA_035222895.1). NCBI lineage: Eukaryota > Metazoa > Echinodermata > Echinoidea > Camarodonta > Strongylocentrotidae > Strongylocentrotus > Strongylocentrotus droebachiensis. The sequence continues at coordinate 107,941 of JAVYIG010002566.1, forward strand.
CCCCAGTTATCCACTTGGGAAGAAAGCATCCACTCATTTCAAATTACCACAAACTGTTTTAAAGAGATTTCAAAATAAGATTTCAGGAAATACACAAACATCTACATTAAAAATATTCGTTATAGAAATAAATGTTATATGTTGCCAATTTCTTAACTGAGCAATAAATTGATTGATTGATGATAATATTGTCCAATATAAATAACACACTATTTTAAATCTTATTGATGTGCACTGATAACACAATTTAGAAGTAAAACAATAACAAGTAAATATATACTACATGGTACTGAAGAAAATATACACGACCAGTCCATTAAAATTTAATTGTAAATACAGCAACTCAAAGTTTAAAGATTTGCTCATCTTCTGATATAAAGGTATACTGTTTATCTAGTTCACAAATGTATTAAATTCATAAAATATGATTATTCCTGAAGAAATTCATAAGGAAACAAAACTTTCAGATGACACTCTCAAAACTTTACATCTCTTGTGTTTGTCTCAGGAATTGTTGGATTATGTTTTTCTTTTACAGAATTTTTTTTCTTCTGGAGAATTATGTTTATATAATTTGCAGTGATTAAAAGAATGAAACAAAATCTCATCTGCATTTCAATTTTGTGCTTCTGTCTTCGATCCAAAATCTGAAAAGTGGAAGCCCAAACAAAAGTTTACTGTACATCAGTCCTCTTAGACATGTTACTAAAAATAGAAAATCTGGTTTTAATTCAGTCTTACACAAAACCAGAAATTAGATATGAAACTGTTCACTTGTACTTTGTCATAACTATAAATCAAGTTTGAAATTTTGCCAAAAAGCTCATATTCATTTCAGCTAAATGGACCATACATATGATAATAAAAATAGAATACTTGAATATTAAACTACAAACTATACCTCATTAGATGTAAGTACAATTCTGTGTCCAACTGTATACTGTTCATTTTTTACAACTTTTTCTACACAATTGAAACTTTCATAATAAGTGCTTGGACCATTAAAATGATCTATTGAAATAATCTACAGAAACCTTTATCTCTTCACCAATAGACTTTCGAATACACAGGTTGAACAACATTTTATTCATTACAAAAATATACATAGAAAAACACTCATTCAAATATATATTGAGTGCAAGGTCCAAATGGTCACAAAGAATTTGTACAAACTTGGCATGGGCTTGATGCAAAATATTGTACATGTACATGCATCATCTATCAAAATACATAACCATTAGATACCTCTCACATGTACTACTTACATCTGATTCAACCAGGTGATTTTTCAAAAATGTGTGCAACATTTTCAATAGAAGTGCAAGATCTGGACCCTGTTTCATATAACTTGTTACGAATAACAAGTTACAATATCTGTTATAAGCTATTAAAATAGTGGCATTTGATTAGCTGAGAGGAGATTTGTCATAGAATTTTAAATACGGCCCTGGACAGTGTTTCATTCATACATATAGTAAAAAATAACATGGACATTTACAATATTCAACTCATTTCAGTCAGTGATTAGGACATAATGGAAAATTATTTGTGGCCAGTCTAGCCACTAGCTATAATTGTGACCTTCATTAACAAGTAATAATACAACTTTTTCCATTCATTGGAGTACATGGATGTCCAAATGGTCTGACAGTCTTGGCACAGTTGAGAGGTAAAAATCATATAAATTTTAAAAATAAGTTGCATGAAGAATCATTAAAAAGTAATTATTCCAGGATTATTTCCCCAAGCAAAAGCATACCCAAAGCAAATGAGCAAACATACTCCTGTGTGACCTTTCAAGGCGACCTTTCAAGAATTTCTCTGACATAAAGCTGCTTGTAAATGTGAAACTAAAAATATTAAGAACACCTACTGCAATGACACTCATGTGAGTAACACGACCAGTAGAACAGCTTGGCACACAAATAACTTTGTTAGACAATTGTACATATTTACAATGTATTATGAGCAGCACATGTACATGTATTGATGCATAAATGTGGCGCCAATGTCTATTAACAGATGGTTTTCTATTTGTACCTTCGTGATAATAAGGAAACAATACACTTTTTTAGTAGATCTCTGAACCATTCATATATTTATACACAACACACAATAGTAGCATATTTGCACTTCTTGTGCAAATTCTATAAAAACATGATATGTAAACTTTGGACAGCATACATTCTCATAGCAATGCTATCAATACAACAAATGTATGTCTATTCAGTTTTCTTTAATTTTCTTAATTGTTTTCATATGTAATAGTATTTTACACGTGAATGTCCAAGAATCAAAGTAAAGTTTATCTACAAGTTCTATACACATTTAAAAAATACTGTATAATATAATATAACAACATTCAATCTAGTAAAAGTAAGTACAGATATGAACAAAAAAGAAGAATACTTCTTTGAATTTAACACACACAAAGAAACTGCTAACAAATATATGCATTTGATACTGTTATTTGTCTTAACTTACAGGTACAAATATATGTACAGGAATGGATGACAATATGAAATCATAAAAAAATATCAAACTCTCCTCAATTTCTCAAGGATTAGAAATTTTCATTTAAACCTGCACAGCTTCTCGCACAAACATCCTCGGTTAGGTCACAACATACAAGCTTTTTTATATGAAATGAAACTTATTACACTCTTCAATGTCAATATGCCACTTTCTGAAATACACGTTCACTTGAAAGAATAAAAATTGCCAGAAATGTAGCTTGATTCAGAGGAGTCTACTTTTCTTCTAACACATCCCCATCAAAGAAAAACATATTTGTGTTTAAAATTATTTCTCAAAGAAAGTCATGGAAATGAAAGAATGGAAAGTCTGATGAAGGACAAACTAATATGTGAGGTTTACACAATGCAAGGTGTTTGTACTTGTACTTACAGAGTAGTTTTAATTATTTACACACTCCTCTTAGGATTGACTGAGATAGCAATTAAGGATTAAACAAATACAGTCAAACCTGTCTACAGCAACCGCCCAAGGGAAACACAAAAAGTGGTCTTTGTAGACAGGTTCCTTTAGTACATGTTTAAGTGAGAAACCATTTTCAAGGGAAACAAGAAATCTGCTTGTTGTAGACAGGTGGTCACTAAAGCAGGTTTGACTGTACATGTGGGGATGCCTGCCCACTTCACCTCTTGCTTTCATCCAGAAAAACCTTCTCTGCGGAGGGGCCCTTACAAGGAGGGAGGAATGTCCTAGGTCTTCTTTCATTTCCTCTGCATCTATCTTCACCTTGATCATGATCATGAGATGACAGGCAGCGGAAGTGTGTCAGCAGGGAACATCCTGGAGGGTGTTTCACAAAGCATTTTTTAAATGACAAATGACAAAAATCAGTGACAAATCTGCTGATAACCAATCAGAAGCAAGGATTTCAGTAGCTTATAACAACAACTGTCATTTGTCACTGATTACAAGTTTTATGAAACAGGGCCCTGATGCTTTAGAAGATGTCTTTGAGGAAAGAGCTACTCCTGTCTTGCTTGTCTCTCTATTGCTTCTCTGTAGTTATGGACACGTTTTCCAAGACCATTGAGGATGTTCTTAGAAAGAAGCAGTAGAAATAAGTCATCAGGAAATCCCAAGTTCCTGGAGGGCCCTGCTTCAAAGATGTCTTTGGATTATGAGCTCAAAGTTTTCCATGAATCTATGCCCTTTCCATTTAAAGATGTACATGTACTTGGCCAAAAGATCATCAGCAAGGAAGCTAAACTCTAAGGACACCCTCCGTTGAGGATGTCTTTGCAGGCAGGGTCTTGTCCTTGTGTTGCTTCTGTACATCACTGTCTTCCCTTTCCAGAATCATCATGTGGAGGTTCTCAGGAGCAATAGGAGCTTGTCAGCGGGGGACATCAAGGTCCTGGGAAACCCTGCTTTGTAGATGCCTTTGCAGGAAGGACCTTGTCCTTTTGTCGCTTCTCTGCATCCCTCTTCTCCCTTTCCATGATGATCATGAGGAGGTTCTCAGGAGCAATGCGGGGAACATCAAGGTCCTGGGAAACCCTGCTTTGTAGATGCCTTTGCAGGAAGGACCTTGTCCTTTTGTCGCTTCTCTGCATCGCTCTTCTCCCTCTCCATGATGATCATGAGGAGGTTCCCAGGAGTGATAGGAGCTTGTCAGCGGGGAACATCAAGGTCCTGGGAAACCCTGCTTTGAAGATGCCTTTGCAGGAGGAAGAGCCTTGTCCTTGCGTTGCTTCTCTGCATCGCTCTTCTCCCTTTCCATGATGATCATGAGGAGGTTCTTGGCCAGAAGCGATAGGAGCTTGTCAGCTGGGTCCATGGCACCCCTCTGGATCCACTTTGGAATGGTGGTGCGAGCGTGATGGAATCCCAACTTCTGGAGGATGTAGTCCACCCCGACAGGCTCAATCTGCTTCCCGCCCCACGACAGCAACCTACGAATGAGATCAAAACAACGATGGTAAAGATTTAAGGCCATCTGCACTAGTTTGGTCAGGGGGGATTAGACCTCCCTGCAAAGTCACTGACAGGTGGTTATCTCATCAAATCAGCTCTAAATTAACATAAGAAAAAGGGGATCATGGAGGACCAACAGGCACTAATTAGGCATTGTTAGTAGCTATACGTAGTGCAGTGGGGCTTTAACACTGTGATGCATGACTTGGATCCAACCGCGACAATGATCACTGAATATTGTAGGATCGCATATGCTTCCAATATGTTCATTTGAAACAAATTCATGACCCCATACCAAAACTTTGTATTACCTTTAAGTAGACATTTTAAGAAACAACACAACACATAATTTGATGCAAATGTATAAGACAAATAAAAAAACATATCATAATAGAAGAGAGAGAAGAAAAAGAAAACAACTGTGGAGAGTGATGGGGTTAGGGTGAATAGCATAAATCAGCACAACAACAAAAATACAATAATGGCATATATTTGTCACTTATGGCTTGACAGCTCCACAATTTTAGTGACTTTTCAATAAAAAGCAAAGAATAATAGTTGCAGGCTATAAATCTTCCAGGCTTTCCAGAATTTTTTTTTTCTTTATGATTCCATTTTATAGAAGCCTGCGTCACAAGATCTTTTTATTGCAAAAATAAAGAAATAAAGGCACTTAGCTGGGATTCTTTTGCAATTACCGTAATTTAATTGCCTTGGTTCAATAAATTGTAAACAATTTCAAGAAGGAAGGATAATGGCTGAAATTTGCATTGTATGTAACTTAAATTTCTTTTCATGCATCTTAAAGGTACTATGTCCCATTTGCAGGCCCCAAAAAATGAAAAGGTTAAATTCCAATGGCATTTGAAAGATAATACTAATTTGGAACTCTCCTTAAAAAAGGGGGGCTTGAAAATGTCTTTAAGTGGGAAAATAACGACTATTAGTAGCCAAATCGACTTAGGAGCTATAGAGCCAATAATCAATTGTCTTGATTTTCAGACCATTGTACCGCATGGTCGTATTAGTTTTATGCTGCGCAAAGATTCAATCAGTTTAATTTTGGCCATTACAAGCAGTAGGTTATTGATTGATTGATTGATTAATTAATTTATTTTTCATTTCATACAACAATTGTTTGCACAATAAAGAACATAGTTGACAAAGTAAGATCAAAATTATGAAATGAAACAGGAACCTACTGGAAAGCATAGCTTGTTTTTGTAGGTTCCCAAGAATAAATATTGATGTAGACAAATCCTTTACAGCTCATTTTATGTATGTTATTACCAAAGAAGAAAAAAACCAGTCACTCACTCAATACTGACAATAGTGTCTGACAGTGAAGTCTAGCAAGTAAACGGGTTTCCTTGCATAATTTGAATATTAGGACACTGCTAATGTTTAAATTTCACAGATAGGACATACATGACATATTCATAATTCCTGCAAAGTTCTACAGAATTTGAGGTTGGCTGCAAAAGGGACATAGTACCTTTAAGACAGCATATTAATTCAAATGTCAGCATGTAGTTCTGTTCTCATCTTGCATAACTCACTTCCATTAGTAAAATGCACAAATAAAAAAGAAATACAATGTATGTAGCTGTAATTATATAAAATTCATGTTCTTTAGAATAATATTACTCTCTGCATTTTCTTTGGTTTGCAAGCACACATATGCAGTGTATAGATAAAGGGAGAACTGAAACACAATAGGGTAACAAAAAAAGAGATAGGAGTTATATAAAAGTGGCAGGGGATAGATTGATGTGGAAAGAGAACAAAGCAAAGTGACAGAGAGGGATGATAATAACACAAGGGGATGTATAATAATAATAATGCAAGATATTTGTATACCGCAAATTGCAAATCGCCTCTAATTGTCTGAGGAAGGGAATGAGAAGAGCAGCGGGGTAATAAATAATAAGCAATACATGTATATGGAGGTATAGAGAAAAGGAGGAAGAAGTAAGATGGGTGGAATATATAGAAACCAGAAATGAGAGACAGAGAGACAGAGAGACAGACAGACAGACAAAGAGAGAGAGAGAGAGAGTGGGAGAGGGAGGGAGGGGGGGGGGGAGGGAGAGGGAGGGAGGGGGGGGGGGATGAAAAGAAAAGGGAACATACAGTAAAGTATGTACAATGGGAGACAAAGTGGGAGGCAATATAGGAAGATACATGGGAGAAAAAAAGAGGTAGAAACAGAAAGAGAGGAAAGACGCATGTAAAGAGAATAAAGATAATAATGAGGAAGATATACAGTCATGTACAACGAGATTGAAAGAAAAAATGAGAGGAAGAAATACATAAGAATGAGAAACGGAATGAGAAACGGAAAGAGAGAGAAAGAGAGAGAAAGAGAGAGAAAGAGAGAGATAGAGAGAGGGAGAGATAGATAGATAGAAAATGAGAGATGGAGAGAAAATGTGTATATGAGAGAGATAGAGATAGTGAGGGATAAAAATAGTGATAGAGAAAGAGAGAGAGAGAGATAGAGAGAGAGAGAGATAGGCTCAGAAAATATGACAAACTTTGGATACTGGGATATCTGAAAGACAACAAGTACATCAAAACCTTACCCTTAATCCCCTAAAAAGCTTCTAATGCATCCCGCATCAGCCGATGGATAAAGCTCTCTTTAAAACTTACTGTTTGCAATTATTCACAAGCTACAGGCAGGTGGATTACCAAGCCCCTCTAAAATTCATTATCTTTCCTATTAAATTTTCTTACTCTCATCAGCGATAGTAGCCACACCTGATTAGCATAATCTGAATTCACTTACAACTGAATATCTTCTTTTCTAGGATGATATGCATCCGGTAGAAATATCATTAAAGAATGAAACCCTGAACAGACATCTCCCTGCTTTAATATTGATATAGCGCAGTAATACTACACAAGATACTAGGAAAACAGATGAGACTGATCCAAAAATGATTAGATATTAGAGCGTTAACATGAGAGAGAGAGAGAGAGAGAGAGAGAGAGAGAATACATAATATATAAACGGAGAGCATTGACCTCATGTGAAATTATTTTTTCCATCTGTTTTCAATACAATTTTCAGTAATACCCATGCGTAAACCAGAATATAATCGCTTTGTTCATGACTGCTGCAGTGTACAAAGCAGTTTAAAGGCAGGTTATTTTAAGAACATCACTACCACTGCTGTGTTTGCAATTGTGCCATCTTTTGGCGCACATAGAGTGATTTCCAGTTCCTGTACCCAAGCATCATCTCGGGCGCATCATGCAGTTGATGATGCATTGTGGGACATGACTGTCAACACATCGGACATTGTGAGCAGCAGATGGCGGTACACTTAATAAATCTCCCTGTCTTTAAATCATACTAGGGCATTATGCACATCCCATACTGCTGATGAATAAGTAAAACTTATATAAGTCCCTGATGATGTTGATTTCTGTCTATTTTCTATTACGCTACAGGGACCTGTTTCACAAAGCCTATTGTCAATGACAAATGACAAATATCAGTGACAAATCTGTTGATTACCAATCAGAAGCAAGGATTTCAGTAGCTTATAACAACAACTGTCATTTGTCACTTATGACAGGTTTTGTGAAACACCCCTCTCTTTACTTATATAAATATCTTTTCTTACTTTTTCTTCTTTAAAAAAGATCTGTATCCCACTTTCTTACTGTACGGTAATCATCACAGGATTTCTAAAAGACGATCACATCCCCTTCCTTTCTTTCATTCTCCACATATTTTGTCCACATTTGTAATTCTGCTCCACCATCATCTATGACGTCACTAGATCTTTACAGGCTCTTTCAGATAAGACGTAGCAAAACTGTGTTATTTTTAAAATGATTGCATCAAGTGCAATAGACCTCGCATTTTAAAATCTTATTACACAGAGCTCAGTTGCCATTCATTTTAAAGGTATAAAATTATGTTTTGTTGTTGTTGTTGTTGGTGTTTTTTTTTTTTTTGGGGGGGGGACGATTTACCCCGCCATACAAGCCATAACGGATACTCAAATTTTGTAGGGCCATGTTGAATATCAGTACACAGGTTTTTTTTAATATTCCAGGCGACTTTAAGTATAACTATGGCAGGCCGTTAATACCACTGTTTGTTCTCACCATTTACTGGCATTGGTCTCTCAAAGGACGTACAAATCATTGGCACAAACAACTTTTTTGATACTTTATTATTTATTAAGGGAAAAATGTTATCTAAAGATCATAATGATGAGAGCAAACAGTGGCATGAACGGCCTGTCATAGTTAAGTCCAACTTAAAGTCGATCTTAGTCTTTGTGAAACACTCCCCAGGTGTGGTAAACATGGTATGGAATTATTTCCTTGAGATAATTCATCTTTCATGGTTCACGAAATTATAGAATTATTCATGCCAAGGTACAAAAAGAATTCTTGAATATCAACACTAGTCTTTTCCTCTTTTAAAAAAAATACCAGGGATGAGTTTTCCCTACATTCAGTGTCAAATATATAAACACTTTGACTCTGCTTTCACAATCAAATCAAGACAATCTTAATAGCTGGAATGATTGAGTAAGCAACATTGATATTCAATACTTTTACTACATAGACACATTTAATCTATATCGTTTTCAGTGCTACCAGCCCTCTATACCTATTTCTTAGTCCTTTCCCATCTGACTTCAAAACATTCACATTTAAGCGACAGAGAGCAATTTTTACTGACCTTATGGTTGGTTCCAGCTGCCATGTGGCACACACAAAGAGACGGCAGTCTCCATTTCCAGTCTTGGCCACATTCCCTTGCCCTCCTTTCTTCTCCTCCTTCCTCTTCTTCCCTTCCACCACACCCACCGAGGCAGGCGATGTCGTCGATGAAGGAGAGGGTGACGAGGAGGATGATGAGAGTGTGGACGCCGGTGGGCGCTGAGATGAGGAGGTAGACTGCAAGGTTGCCGACTTCAGTGAGGCTAGTTTCTTCTCGGTGGAGGACGGAAGTTGGGAGTGGGCGGACGGATTCAAAACCATCGGTTTCATCGGTGCCATTACTGTATGCGCACATAGGAAAACATTATTGATGATTAATGAATGAACCTGTTTTTAGACAAACGCCAATTCCAATATCAAAGAAGAGTTCATCAAATTTGCAGCTCATATTTGAAGTTCAAACCTCTAGCTGCTCTCGGAGCTGCCACAATGATGGGACTTGAACTATAGTGTATTCATTCTAACACCCAATGTTTCATAAATACACATACATATAGGACTTTACAACAAGCATCCCTGTAGGCATCTATAGTAAAAGTATCCAATACTGTAAAAGTAGAAATATTTTAGGTACATTAATATTTGCAGATCTCGCGCTAAGATCGGCAAGCGCAAATTTTATAACTAGCGAAAATATAAGCATGACTTCTTTAATATGCGTGTTTTGAATGGGCTAAATTGCATGCAACACAAAATTAAGAACCAGTGAATATGTTTTGGGGTTGCTCAGTGCGAAAATTTGATCACGCAAAATTAATAGCGTTTACAGTATTCAGTAAGGAGAAGTAGAACCACAGGTACATTCACGGATTATCTTTCAATCGTCAGATGAAAAGCAGAAAAAAAGGTTTACTGAACAAAATTTGGTACATGCATGCGTCATCATCATCATTTATTAATGTCAGCATCTTCCCTCTTACAAGATGTAACTGACTTTCGCGCCATGATGACACTCCCTACCTCCACTTCTTCTCGTCTCAAGCATCCTCTTCATTTAGACCCAGCCCGATTGATTTCTTTCTTCATCATATACACTATTTACTATGGATTCATAATCAAATGTTTTCTTGCATTATTCTATAGAACGTTTCACACTGTGAACAATGAAGAAGAGAGATATGAGAAAATACCATATTCAAGATGTCATGTTGACAATTATTTTGATACAGGTAAACTTCTCCGTAGTATCAAATAATTCATGAAAATGGTAGAGTGGAAATACTTGTACATGTACATTTCTAACACTACCCTCCTTAACGATATACATGTTTGATTGATTGTTGATCGATCGATTTTATTTCATTTCATATAACAATTGTTTGCACAATAAAGAACATAGTTTACAAAGTAAGTTCAAAATTATGAAACAGGAACCTTCTGGAAAACATAGCTTGTTTTTGTAGGTTCCTGTTGTTTAAAACATAAGACAATCCAAAACAATATTACATGCATACTGTAATTTAGATTTGCCTCCAGACTTTCATAAAAACTGATATCCATATTATATTTCAAAATATTATTTTGTTCAAAAGGAAGGTACATGTATACATGTATGTACATGTACCTGCAGATACACTTAAAGGAGAATGAAACCAAACTAACATGAGCTGATAATCTTATTCAAAATTGTAAGTCAGTTTTATTTTATTTTTTAAATCTTAAAATTACCTTTATTTGTTTAATAAGCAATGAAAACAATTTATTGTTTACAGCTTCCTTGCTAGCCATTTCCCCATGGCAGTCCATTTTGGCCACTTTGATTAAAAAAGTGATGTCAGAGTAGTACAGCTTATGAGATACCAACTGACATGTAGTTTAGCTACAATGTAGGACACTCACCTACAAAATGCAGTTACAATAATTACTTCCTAATAATAGACCATTTTAGTAATGCAACCACATGAATCAATATTCTTTCATCAGATATTGTGACAAGATATTTGGTTCAGCTGTTTGAAACAGTTGAGCAGAGTCTTTTGTTCAGCAACATTTATATAAGTTGTTCCTTAGTCAGACAAAGGTCTATCAATTATTTAAAAGAGTGACAAAGACATACACATGCAGTCACAGAACTGCAAAGAGAAATCAACTGATTGAGATGCAGGCAGAGCTGCCAACCTTGTGCGACCCAAAAAAGGAACCATGATGGCAAAAAAAAGGAATTTCAAGCAAAAAAAAGGAATTCGTTAAACAAAACTTACAACCACGCGCGACACACTTCCAATGCAGAAATGTCCATTCTTCATGCTGTTTTTTTCCAAACCAGCAGGTATTTTTCTGTTGTTATTTTGGTATATTGGCATTTCATTCTTTTTGAGAATATTTTTCTCTTCAAGTATATTTTCAAGTATGTTTTAAAATCAGTTTTCTATTGAATTTCTGATTAAATTAACATACAAGGGCAGTTGTTTGACGTGGGGTATGTAAAAAAAAAAAAAAAATTAAATAAAGGATTTTATGGAGAAAAAACATATAGGAGTAATTTCAAGATTTTTAAAAACTTGCTGACAATGTTAAATAAGATTTCGAGCTACTGTTTGTTGGGTTTCATTTTCCTTTAAGACTATCATGTTCATCTCATTACTGAGCGGGAGCCTTGCAGATAAAATGAAAATAAGAATTCAATCTTCTAAAGCTTAAAAAGACATGTGACAAGATAGAACGGCACATCAAGATGATCACTTGATACGGAATACATGTAAATTGAAAATTAGCTCCAAGATATGTTATGAGGCTCTTAAATTGACATAAAATGAACTTTAAATTTACAGGTTTTCTCCCACACTAATACACAAAAAATAATGAAAAATGTTGATTTCCCAATCTAGGATGCTCTCTCCAGGAGAGAAAACAATTTGTGCGGCAATACAGGCTACTAAGACTTATTGTACTTTAACAGATTACAAATGTTCTGATTTCAGTTTACACTGTTTTGCTACCGGTAGTAATATATGTAAAAGTGGAGTGATAAGCGCGAAATAAATATGAGGAAATCTGGTTTGTCAGTACACTGTAACTTATGTCAATATGTAGAGAGTCACATCTGTTGATGTTCAATATATCTAATAAACCCTCACTCCATATGCATATTTATACTACCGTCGTATTTTTAGGAGGTTGGAATTTTTTTGGGAGATTTGTTGACATTTTGCTATTCCTAACAGTTCTATAGAAAGAGGGTTCTCATTCAGTACATGATCAGTGATACTTCTACTACTAATTTAATATTCTATACTCATACAGTGAACCTCTATATCCACTGTACATGTACATGCACTGCAAAAGTGCTCTCTCTCTCTCTCTCTTATCTCCCTACCTGTCCCTTTTGTCTCTTTTTTCTATCTCTTATTTATTCCCTCCCTTCCTCGCCCCTGCTCTCTCCTTCTCTCTTTCTCCTACTCTTCCACACTCTCTCCTCTTTCTCTTTTCTGTCACCATCTCCCTCTCTTTTATCTCAAGCTGTATCCCTCTCCCCTACCCCCTCTTTCTTTCACTCTCTCTCTCTCACTTCCTCTCTCAATCCCTCCCTACCTACCCACATCTACAGGCATCTTTCATTCCTACCCTCTCTCTGAACCACTGCACCAAAAACGTTCCTGGGTCCTGTTTAATTTTTGCTCTCAGCCAATTAAATGGCACAATTTCAGTAGCTAAATAACAGTTATCATCACTCTTAATTGGGGGAACTACAATAAAAAAAGGACCAGTTCTTACCTTTCTGCTTATAATTGATATAGGCCAGGACCATGTCATGGAGGAACACGATGAGTTCAAAGTCCCTGTTTAATTTTTGCTCTCAGCCAATCAAATGGCACAATTTTAGTAGCTTATAACAGTTATCGTCACTCGTTATTGATAAAAAAAAAAAAAGAAAATGGCCTAGGTCTTACCTTTCTGCTTATAATTGATATAGGCCAGGACCATGTCATGGAGGAACAGGATGAGTTCAAAGTCCATGGAGACATTGATGTGATCCGTGAAGAGGGTCACAAAGGTCACCTGTACCTCAGGTAATGGTGGAGATGGTGTTCCTGATTTAAAAAAAAGAGGAAACATGAGGGTTTTTTAAGTGGTATGTTCATGTCTCAACTATACTGTTCTTATTCGTAACTGATAACACTGTAATGAATGAATGGAAGAGACCAACAACAACAAAATTAACAAATATTAGTTACAATCAGGGCTCAAATTAATTTTTTGTCCACGGGGGCTCTCCCCCCCAAAAAGAGTCCCTGTGAGCCTTCTCACAGGGCTCTTCTGGTACTGACGGGGGCTCTTGTTTATACATATTTCCATTGAATTGGTACCAATGAAACTCCTCAATACTTTGCTATTTGCATTGTATTGTATTATTTATTCTGCACTTTCAAGAAATATAACAATAAAACAATATAATCACAGTAATTACAAAATTGGAATGACAAAGACTATGCAAATACATTTTTTGTAGCAATATTCTGAGTGCAAAAGATGGCGGCCAAGGAAGAAGAGAGCAAACTTAGTCACTGTAATCATAAAGGTCCCTCCGCCCAACAAACTATCATTTAATTCAGTCAGCATTTTCCCTCTTACAAATTTACAAGATACATAGCTGTTACTTTATTTCCTCCTCATTATTCGGAGCAAGCTTCACATTCTTTCTTTACTTTAAGTCTTTACCCAGGGGCGGATCTAGCTTTTTGCTAAGGGGGGGGGGGGGGGGGCAATTTGACCCAATGCAGAGCATCGTCCACGAGCCGCATAGCAGCAAGGCGATTTTTTTCTTTTTGGGGGTGCTATTTTGAACCCCGTAAGTGATGTTTTCCTGGCATCTACTTACATGCAGAGCATCGTCCACGAGCCGCAGAGCTTGTAACTTGTAAATTTGTAAGAGCAAAAATGCTGACTGAATTAAATGATAGTTGCAAGCTAATCTAAGTTCCATTTCATTGGTTTAGGGTTTAAAAATTGAAATTCAATATTGTGTCAAAGTAATATATAACAGAAAAGGTAATCTTTATTTTATAATTCCATGGGGGCGATTTTTCATTTTGCAATCGCCCCCGTGAGCAACCTGACGGAGGTGATTATGTAGCTCACGGGGCAAATCGCCCATCGCCCCTGTGTATTTTGAGCCTTGGTTACAATGAAGAACAATCAATAATTAGGCCTCCAACAAAAGTACATAATCGTATACAAGCTCAAGATTTGAAGCTCGTAATCTTGTATGCTAAAGGGATAGCTTTTCTGTCACCCTCTCTAAGCAACATCAGGTATTACTGAATCTTGAGTCAAATAATTATTCATTTCTTTAGCCATAACTGCATGACGGCCACCAGCTCTAAATCCAAATTCTAGAAGCTACATTGTATTAAAAAGTGTACATATATCTGGAATATTCTAGTAGTAAATAAAATACAAAATCTCCCAGCTGGATTTTCTAGAATCTTTTAAGGGTGTGCACAACACCAAATTACATGGACTAACACAGAAAAAGTCAAATTTGAGATGAAACAGACTCTGTACACACAGTTTTACTTTGTCTATCAGTAGTCCCTTCTACTTATGAAAAAATAGGAAGAAATTGAAGCCTTTCAATGTCATAGGCATGCAATTCTAGCTTCTTGACATTCTTGACATTTCAGCATGTACATGTATACTCAAGACTTAATTGCTTGTTTCTTTGTAACATTAAAAAAGAGCTTATAAATGAATTGTGTATATATGTATTGTTGTAAACTAAAAAGAAATGAGAATAATAATGAAAATAATATGTCTTCTTTATCCAGGGTAGCCTCATCAGTATTAATACTGCTCTCCCTGAGGGCCCTGCAATCACACATAAATGCTTGTTTCTTATCAATATTAAAAAAGAGCTTCTAAATAAATTGTGCTTCTATTGTGTTTAAGTATAAAAACATAAACAAATCAACTTGTAGAATCATTTCTTTAATACATTCACATGTACATACAAGTTGATGAAATTTGTAGCACTAAAAGGGTTAAACACATTATCATGGAAAGAGGACAATTAATTCCAGTTAATAAACGTTAAAGCCTTATAAAGGTCAGAAAATTCATTCCCCTCCCGCGCTTTTAACTTAACATCATGATTAAGTGGGGACCAAGGCATTAGTGTCTAAGTGCCTTTTATTCAAATCTTCAGCTACTTTTGACATTAGATAGAGAAGAAAATGAAATAAAATTCACTTTCAGATTGAAATGTAATGCATACCGGTAGTTTACAAGTAGGCAGGCTTTGGAGCGATTAGAATGGAAAAAACTTGATAAGAAGACAGATAAAGGAAAGTAAAGATGGAGAAGGGACAAGGAGAATAAACGATAGCAGAATATTTTGATAAAAACAGAAATGATGAACAGAGGAGGGTATCTTGCTGAGAAAATCGACAATAAAAGATAGAGAGTAGATATGAAAGCTATAAAACTTCAATACCCCAACCCCCCCCCCCCCCCAAAAAAAGTAAAAGGACAAACTTATTAAGGAAACGAGAACAGGAAAAAAGGAGGGAGAGATGGAGAAGGGAGATGAGGAGAGAAAATGAAGGTGGAGGATAGAGAGAGAGAGAGAGAGAGAGAGAGAAAGAGAGAAGGAAAGAGAAAAGTGGGTAAAATTAGCTGACAGGAATAAACTTAAAAATAAAGATGCATGTACATACATGTAGTACATGTATAAAGGGAAAAGTGAAAGAGACACCATTATCACGAAATTTCCCAATATTAGGATATGTAAAACATGGATGTGCCATTTTTTTTTATTAAAACAAAATTCTATCACACTGAAGTTACCACAATCATAACCACCTACAAATATATTTTGTACATAATTCATAAATGTTGCAGCACTATTATTTTTATCAATTACCATTACCATCATTATTGTTACCACCATCATCAATCACCATCACCATCATCACCACCACCATCATCACCATCGCCACCATCATCATCATCACCATCACCACCATCATCATCACCATCATCATGATTACCATGATCATCATCATCACTATCATCACCACCATCACCATCACCACCATCACCATCATCATCACCATCATCATCACCACTGCCATCACAAACATTTTAACTCACCTGGCTTTTGTAGCTTCAGTTTCTGCAGTTGCTTGGACTTCATCTCCAGCTGGAGTTTAGGAAGCGCAAAGATGGGATCCGCTTCATGTCTGAACGTTCCTCTTCTCTGAATAGGCAGGTCCCCATATTGGAAGTACTGTTCAAATTCTGTCGTAAAAACAATATAAACTTCATCATAATACAGTTTTCCATGTTCTTAAATGCTTGTTGTTAAGCCACTATGTATTCCCTATCAAACCTGTTCTGCAGATTGACAGTCTTCTGTGGAAAATACGATGGATTCTGAGAAAACCGGTCTTCGCATGAATGAAGGAAGGGGAATGTTAAGGAATGAACAATGCATAATTATTGGTAATATTGAATTTAAAAGCATAATTTAACACAGGTGAATGACAATTTTTGTAATATAAAACTTAATCAGGGTACATGTAGACGTGGTGTGGTATGGTTCTGATGTCTTTATGTAGTAATACTTTTTAAAAACCTACATGAACCTCAATAAGGCCTTTAAAAAAAAAATGTTGTATTGCCCTTTAAGTGCCAAAACATGGGTCGGTCAAAAAAGCCAACTGTAGATTTCAAGATTTTTGGGCCAGTCGCAAAGGGCAATACAACATCTTTTTTTTTTAAATGCCTAACACAAAGACGCGCTCACCTTCTGGAGTACTGATAGAACTGACATACTGGAAGGCCTCCAGCATGGGGCCAGTGAAGGGGAAGTGGCTCTTGTCATTCTTGGATACCCTGAGGATGGTAGCCAGCCAACCCTGTTCTCTCTGGGTCTGGTTGTGACCGAGGCTGAAGAGAAGATCCTGTAAGACCAACGTGTCTTCTCCACCTGCGTGTTGAAAAGGAGGAAGCAGAGGAGATTGTTTGAGGGGCATTGCAGATCATAGAACCAAAATAGAACTAGATTACTGAATGAATTGCAATCAATTAAAACATTTCCAGTTAGAGATTCTAAATAATTTGCATAGCCAAGCTCTGGAGATGGGCGCAAATGGACAGATGGGAAATATATGTACAACTCAGAAAAAACATATTCAACAGGTTTGACAAATCCTTGACTACAACTACACAACACCCTTTCATCTGTATGTCATTTATATTCTGAAAAAATAAAACTAAAACTCTTGAAATATTACAAGAATTGGTGTACACTCTCTTCTGCAGGGAAAATAAAAATTGTGAGGTCTTGAAGGTCTCTAAATCAGGCTAAAACACGACTGGCATTCACTATGACAAAACACTTACAATGTTCCGAGGAAGGCACCTGCAGCGCTTCCGTCTCAAACTCCACCTTGGGCTCCCGCATGGTGAACAGCGCCCAGGAGTTGGAGCGGAAGTTGAGCCCATGGAAGCACGCCAGGAGGGCCTGCCTTCCCTGCAGGGTGACCTGTCCTCCCAGACGCATACCCTCCGGCCGGGGTTGGTTCTTGTGGGCGTTGTGGAAGGTCTGGATGAGGAAGTCAAAGACACTCTGCCAGTGCTGGTACTCCTTCGGTTCCTCCGCAGAATCCGTCTTGGAACCTTGAATATGCATGGTGGTAAGAAAGGGGGGAAATAGATGAAAAATCAAACATCGCAGCAGCTCAATATGTGTAAATCTAAGTTGATACAAGTCAAGTCAAGTCACAGTAATTTCATCTTTTTTAGAAGTATTTTTGTTTTTATTGAAAATAAAACTCAACGACATCTTACATACACGTAAAGACACGAGCCATTTAGTCAAATGTTTAGTGATGACTGGTAAAACAAAAGTTTGATTACATCCAGGAAATCATAAAGTCAATTGTAACAAACAATTAGTGTCAGAGTAGGATGAATCTTAAAGTCTGGTTATGAAATTGTACTTACATAAAAACTGTATACAGGTCACTCTGTTTGTTAATTTGTTAATTGTTAATCGTTTGGACATTTCAAACCAACAATTTAGTTATCATTCATAAAGTGTACATTAAAACATGTTTGTGGAAAAGGAAGAAAAAGAATGGCGTAAAAGAAAAAGATATCTGGGAAAATGTCATTACTCTCACCTTTATGCCCCCTTCCATCAATCTCATCAATCGGGACCGTACTGATGGGGGCCGTAATAATGGAGGCCTTGCGAGCAGCAGCCAGTTGACTGGCTGCGGTGGCAATGGGGTCCCAGGTGGACAACATCCTCCGGCTGGAGGCGAACTGCTGGGTGAAGAACTCCTCCAGACGGACAGCGATGCGCAGCATATCAGGGGTGGTAGAGCGACAGATCATCAGCTGCATGGTGTCCCAGGTGATGTTTGAGTTGGCGTAGACGCTCTCAACGGTGTGGTACTTGACTCTGGGTAGGGAGGGGCACAAGGGGGTGATGATAATAATAATACAGTCAAACCTGTCTATAGCGACCACCCAAGGGCAACCCAAAAAGTGGTCTTTGAAGACAGGTGGTCTTTGTAGACAGGTTCCTTTAGTACATGTTTCAATGAGAGACAATTTTCAAGGAAAACAAAACATGTCGTCTTTGTAGACAGGTGGTCACTAAAGCAGGTTTGACTGTAGTAATAGTAATGAAGTATCAGAGTGGTGACATCAGATACATGTTCCATTGTGATTATCAATATGTATAATGCGGCTTTTTTAGTTCACACTGTGAGGAAGAACATTCACGTACATGTTCATCTTTTAGAAATGCAAAATAACAAAAACACCTCAATCCCAGAAACTTTTACATGCCACCAACAACATCACTACCCAAAAATCTGACTATCTGGTATACTGAAGTTTGTAGTCCTGTCTTAAGCCATTGTTTTGAGGATACAAATGTATCTGAAAGTAAATGTCCCTAGTGCTAGTCCAAATTTAGGATCTGCATGTATTGGAACATGAAATGAAAAAGATGGATATGGATACAAATCCGTAAAAACCTAACTTAACAAACAAAAACAAAACAAGAGTAACTTGCTTACTTTGGGTCAGAATTGGCCCTGAATTTCCACTCGTCCTCACAGGCAATTTCCATCAAGGTGAGTCTAGCCAGGAGACTGCTGGATCCCATGTAATCGATCCGGGACTCCAGGCTCTCTAGCTGGAGCTGCAGATCATGGTGAGGCTCCTTGCCAGGGATCTTCACTTGACTACCTGCATGGATGGAGAACAAAAAAGTGGATGAGATTTTCTGTTCAACATTCAGATTTCACCTTCTGTACATTGAGAAAGGTCATGGTGTGGCTCTTTCTTGAGGATCTGAATGTAATAACCTGGGACCCGTTTCACAAAGCCTTTTTTTAATGACATATGACAAAAATCAGTGACAAACCTGCTGATGACCAATCAGAAGCAAGGATTTCAGTAGCTTATAACGAAAACTGTCATTTGTCACTGATGACAAGTTTTGTGAAATGGGTCCCTGGTTGGAACACATACCAAAAGTGTATCTATCGACTAATTTTACATTTGTTACTATAATAAGAGTTGAATGGACAAAACAATAAAAAAGAAAACAAAGGAAGAAATCAAGGCCTTGTCTTATCAGAGTTGTGACTGACTTAAATTCAAGTTCAACTCAAATTAATTTGTACGTAAATTACAAGTTTTGAGATGATATACAGTACAGGCGCGGATCCAGGATTTCTTAGGGGGGGGGCCCAAATTTGAAATTATGCGAGCCAAATATTGGTACGTAATGGTGACCAACAGTGACGTAATGCGGGGGGGGGGGTCGGTGCAGGGAGGGGCGAGTTTCCCCCTCCCTCCTCCGCGAATGCGGAAGTTTTGACGTTTCACTAAGTTTCAATAAGAAAGAAGACGATTCGTTGTACCGTTCTCAAAAATAATTCTCGTCTGAATCTAGTTTTTCCCCTCCCGCGCGAAGCGTGGAAAATTTTACGATTTATTAAATTATTACGATTCTTTGGAGAGTTCTCGACTCTTAATCCACGTCTGAATACAGGTTCCCCCCCTCCCGCGCTTGGCGCGGAAGCTTTTTAAGTTTCCTTTAATCATTAGAGAAAGAAGACGATTCGTTGTACCATTTTCGACACTAATCCTCGTCTCGATTCATTAAATCATTAGAGAAAGAAGACTATTCGTTATACCGTTCTCGAAAATAATCTTCTTCGGAATTTAGTTCCCCCTACATCCCGCTATTAAAGATTCGTATTACCGTTCTCGCCTCGTCTGAATCCTCGTCTGAATTCAGGTTCCCCACTCACGCGCTTCGCGCGGAAGCTTTGACGTTTCACAAGATTATGAGAGAAAGAAGACGATTCGCTGTACCGTTCTCTATACTCTTAATCCTTTTTTCAAAAGTGTTCTTTGTCTGCTCCTTTTTCTTCCTACGTCCTCTTCCGATTTGGGGGACCCCCCCCCCCCCCCTGGCTACGCGCCTGCGGTCAGATAAACACATTTTGAAACCTTGTCCGACCCCGCAAGCTCAGGGGTTTAAGGCAATAAATTGCGGTCAGATAAGCATTCAGGGGCCCGTCTTAGGGCCCCTGGTGGGGTCGAGGCGGCTGAGCCGGCCCCGGAAGCTCAGGGGTTTTAGGCGTTTAATTAAAGGTAATACAAAGTTTTGGTATGGGGTCATGAATTTGGTTCAAATGAACATATTGGAAGCATATGTGATCCTACAATATTCAGTGATCGTTGTCGCGGTTGAAATTGAGTCTTAAGTTATGGAATTGTAAATAATAAACTCTTCATGTTGTGTAGCTCCCTCTTAAGGTCAAGATATTAATTAAGCTATGAAACAATGTTTTTTGACTAAAATCGACCGATTGGCTATTTCCGTTTGGAAATTATATATCACAACTACATATTCTGAAATGTTCATGTTCGCAGCTACAACTGTATGGCCGTAAGCGCTATTTGAAATTTATCACAATTTACCGGGAGCACCGGTAAATTTTTATATTCAATTTTACTCGAAAGCAGAAGTGCTTTAGGAACTAAATTTTCTAGTGCTTATAATACTTCCATAGGGGCATCCAAATATATATCAGATTTGTAAAGAATTACTATCCAACCAATTTTCAAAATTTCCCAAAACTTTGTATTACCTTTAAGGTCAGATGAGCAATTTTTTGTATACCTTATTATTTTATGACACTGGCAGGTCACTATTTAGCGTGGGTTCCAGGGGGCGGAGCCCCCAAAAATCAGGGGTTCTAGGCATTAAATTAACGTCAGATGAGCATCTAAGGGCCCACCGTAGGGTCCTAGGTGGAATCCAGGGGCAGAGCCCCCGGGAGCTTAGGCGTTTTAGGCATTTAATCACGGTCAGATGAGCATATTTAGATGCCTCATTAATTTTTAACACTGGCAGTTAACTATTCTTTCTTTCTTGCTCTCATTCTATTTTATTTCTCTTTAATATACTTTTTCAAAAAAGTGGGGGGGGGGGGGGGGGAGCTCGAGGCTCCCAATCCCCGCCCCACCTCGGGCCTGAGACATGTAGGAATCTCAAGAATCATATTTCTTGCCTGGTTGTAAATTTAGTAATTTGTCATTCTCCAACAAACACATATTAACAAACGTAATTTACTAAAAAGTAAGGAAAAATCTCGGAAATTATGTCATTTCTTTCCCTTTCCTTTCTTCTCTCTTATTTTTTTGATTGGGGGGGGGGGGGGGGGTCAACAGCCTGGCAGACAAGGCCCTTTGGGCCCCCCGATCTCCTTCTTCCCCCTTTTCTTTTTTTCTTCCTCTTCTTTCTTTCCCTTCTCTCCTCTTTCCCTTTCCTTTCTTTTCCTTTCTTCTCTCTTTTTTTTTTTTTTTTTTTTTGCGGGGGGGGGGGGGGGGGGCCCAAGGCCTGCTCGGCCCCCCCCCCTGGATCCGCGCCTGATACAGTAGACTAAGATTGTAACTTTGCCATCCTGTCAACTTCCGGTCAGTTTGGTTCAACCACAAGTGTTTATAGCCGGCACTCCAACTTTCTAGTAAAACTGCATTTTGACATTATGCTAAATAAATGAGAGATCAAAAGTTAAAGCTTCAGCAGTGTGCGTCAAAGGGAAAGGATTCACTAGTAAAATTAAATCTGCAAAACAACTTGTACGATAAAGAGATCAGGACTTAATGGAAAAACTTTCTTTGAAACTAACATGTATAAAAGAGAGGTTAAAGTATCAAGGTTACACAGTGTTGCGCAAAAAGACAAAATTCATTGGAAAATTGGATTTGGAAGAGAAAGAATTGCTTGACAGAAAGATTGAAACTTACTGGTGCAACTGAGTTTGGAGACCTCCAAGAGTCCACCAATGACCCCTCCTTTGGCCTCAAGGCTGGAGTTTTTCAGACCTGTGGTGATCTTGAAGATCCGATGTCCAGTACTATCAATGGTCAAGTGGGTCTGACAGCGAAGATCTTCAGTTGACCATCTTTACGTATATGAGTAACAGAAAAATGTACACATGTAAATGCAACAGATAGATGCAATGTGATGTGTCGCCATTTAACCTGCACAAGGTTTAGTAAAATGGTTCAAATGATGTTTGGGAATGAAGCTTATAGTATTATATTGCATGGTTTTATCTTTTCTTTTAAAGCTATAATATGCAATATTTCCTTTGACTGATTTTTAAAGACTCAAATTTGTACTAGAAATATTTGAAATCATTCAGAATATTGTAAGGTATCATACATTTGTTCTGATAATCTCAAGTAGGGCTGTCAGCAACATACAATCAATACAGTGTTATTACACTTAGATCTTTGATGTCCTTGGTAATGTATGAAAACTACTTTTGCCTTACAGATGACAAATTTGTGTGCAACATTAATAATACTAAAGACATTTATCTTAAAGGGATCCCGTAACTTTGTCTTAGATCCTTTAAAAAAAAATCCTTGATTTAGCTCATGCTGGAATGATAATCATATACCTCTAGGTCAGTCAGGAACCCCATGACTTTTACAAGCCGATCGCCTGTCTGATTATCAAGATATCTATGATTGAAAATCAAAATCAAATTTTGCGTTTGCCAAACGGTTTTCATAACACTACAGTCTATTGGGGAAAACGAGTATGGTAAAACTGGTCGCTCAAAGGTTTTTACTTTTTTATAGCACTCCTTGATAATTTTGAAGCGCAATTCTTTTAGGGCTTCAATATAACAACATATCACAGACACTGAAAACATGTAGGGCCGTGCATATCAGATTTAACATTGTTAAACAATCCCTTTAAGCACAAATAACATTTTGATGTAACATCCCTACGCATTTCCTCGGTGCTGTTGAACTTACAATGTGCTGCCCATGACGTTGCTCATGTTCATGTGAGTGTCCACCTTGGTGAAGTTGATGACCACGAGGAGAACAGTCTTCCAGGATGGACCAGAGACCAGCGACCCTGAGCTGCTACAGGGGTCAGAGGTTGCTTGGGAATGACTGTGTTCTGACCCTGAGGGTTCTGATGATTGGCTGATGGTATCTTCCTTGGATAGTCTCTTTTCTAGAGGGTTCAAAGAAACAAGAAATGAACTTTTCATTTAAACAGTCAAACTTGTTCAGGCATAACCTTATATAAAAAGAGGACCTGTTTACAAAGACTTCATGGTTTTTCTGTTTCCACTTTGATAGAATGTCACTGAAAACTTTGTTAAAGGGAACTTATGATGACAGACATCCTTTCGTGTTTCACTTGCATGGTCTGAATTGCTAATTTCCCTTTTAAAAACTCAATACTCAGGTATCATTCGTTTGAAGTCTTAAAGATTCAGCAGACAAATTTGTACACAATCACACAATCAACTCTCAGTAATTTCAATAAGGCGTTAACTGCTTACAGGAATTATACCGGTAATTGGATTTCTAAAAAGTTTTAGAAAAGATCATACGTGCATACCTGCCAACCTTTCACAGCAAACATTAGGAATCTCTCAAGAACAAATTAGGAATACAGTCTACTAGGGTTCAAAACAATAGCTTGAAGGCCAAAAAATAGAAATGATTCCTCCAAAATAGAAATGGTTGGGAGATATGCACACATAATTGAGTAAGCGCTGGGTTATTGAAACTGCCCTAAGGGTGATTTTCTTAGTCTTTGCAGTCCTATTCGCAGTATGAAAGGGAGATCCCCACCTGTCACCATTCTCCTGAGATCAGGGCTACTCCTAGGAGGCGGCGTCCCATCCATCAGTGGGGTGCCAGGCTGGGAGAGCGTGGGTGAGGACGGACTCGGCAGCTGGGAGTAGATACTGAAGAGGCTAGGGGACGGAGGATTATAGGGGAACTTGTCCTTGCTCCCCTTGGAGCCGGGCGAGGTCGGAGAGGCAGTGGTTGACGTGGAGGGGCCGGTGGAAGAGGGCGTGCCGGTACCGCTGGTGGCAGCGGAGGTTGGGGTGCGTTTGCGCTGGTAGCGACGAGGTGGGAGGTCGGTGAAGCTGTCTTCTGAGTCGGTGGATGAATCGCTGGAAAGAACTGGAAGGAAAAGTAGATAAAGGAGCTGTAAATGTTTGTTCCAGTAGTCAATTCCCTTATATTTCTTGGTTATCTCATTAACACATTGAACCGATGTCCTTATCATAGCCCTTAAAATGTCACACAGTAAGATTACTGAAACCAGTAACACAAATATAAAGAGAAAACAAGCTGGTGTGGTATTCCTAAAACAAGCTCAATATCCCTGAACGGACAGACAGTTTGTCACAACAATCTGAAGTAAGACACATCATTGGTTTATAAATGAATATGCCTGTATAGCTGCATAAATTGATAGTCCATAAGGACATCTACAAAAACACCAATGACAGAGGCAAAAATTCCACTGTTAAGAAAATCAAAATCTGTTCATTAAAATAAGAATCATGAAATATGTTTTCAGAATACAACTGAATAAATGAAAATGTCTTACTTATTGATGTGACTTCATCCTCAGGGGTCGACATCTCCTCATCCTCCTCCTCCTCTTCTCCAAAGAAAAGTCTCTGAACGATGGACTTACGATACCACGCCTTGGGGAAGGCCAGTACCTCGGTCAGTCGCCGCATGTCATAGCGGAATGTTGCCGATCCCACGTCACACATTACTGTTAAAGTTTAGATTTAAAGAGTGTATTACTATTAGGAATATTGTCTCAAAAGGCAGTTTACCACACCGACGGATTGAAAATTAGGAATCTCTGAGGACAAAATTAGGGCATACAATGTGTATGTTTTCGCATAGAGGTTTCCAGAAAGAGAGTGGAATCTAGGATTCATAACATTAATTCAAGAGCAAAAGAGTAGCACCCATTCCTCCAAAATAGGAATGGATTTATTGTCCATAAAAATGGAAATTTGCTGTTCACTGGTACAAGTGTTACAAACAATGTACACAATTATACAGATTATAAAGCATAATAACAACATAACATCAATGCCATTACATCCAACAGTATGAGCGACGACCCACATCCAGGCACCTCGCAATTCAAACGTAAATAGTTGACAGCTACAATTATGTAGTGGGTACAATAAGAGCAGGTGAGGGAAATGGTATGAACAACAGAGGACATCCCCCTCCCTCACACACACATATTCAGCAACATATATGGGTGGCCTGGGAGACATAGATAGCAAGAAGACAGCTCACTTGAAAACTTGTTTAACGTAGCTGCAGCTTTGGAGCCTGTCATGGTCGCAGATGACACGGATGTGCTGTCTGATCTCAGAGACTCCCCCAACCTTCGGCTCTCTTCCATTCCTGCGAACAACGTCTGGTCACTGGCGACGGTTGGTCGTAGCTTGTGCCGCTTCCTGGAGACGTTGACCCTGACAAAGGTGACCTCTAGAGAGAGGGCATCTTTCCGCGCACTCCCGGACGATAGCTTGGATGTATCATCATTAGCATCAGCTATAGTGAAGGACACATATTCCATTATCATCATATCAAAATTGAAATTCAGACTTCCACTTTGGCTTTTACTGGGGTTGCAGAAACTAATAATTGGAAATATCTTTTTGGTATAATCGTCTGAATAAATCTTTAGAGAAGTCCATCAAAAAGGAAACGAGGAAAATTGAATATTATTGGCAGCCATGTTTTACCTACAGAAGTATTTTTCTAACAATATTATCAATTAGTGAGATACATGTACATGTAAACGTATGATGAATTTTTGATTTTATTAACTGAACTGTTTGTTGCTATTCAGCTTTATTCTTTCCATTCTTTCTTCAACATCTAATGTTTGATGAAATCCAAATTTAGCTATTGTCTACAAGAACCGGTGGTTCCTTTATTAAGCCTACAGGAGTAAAAGAATTCAGTATTCAAGGGTCATTACAAAACACTTGCACTTACAAGATACATTCATGTTGGACAGCATCTCTTCCACCAGCTTGCCACCATCTCTCCTGAACTGACCACCCCCGTAGGGATGGAAAATGACCAGTGAGAAGTTGGAGAGGACGGCCGAGAGACTCATGTCGGCCTTGTTGGCTTCTTCCCGGATCTCCTCATTGGAGAGGTGTCTGCTGCGACATCGACTGAAGGACAGCTTTGAGGCTGAACATAAAATCAAATATAACAATGATGAGTAACGGTCAAGCAATTGTACATCTTTTGTGACAGAAGCAGTATAAATGTAATTCTGAATAATTGATTATGCAGTAAATAGGAATACTGTGGTTCTGGAATCAGCAACACTGTATTAAACAGTAATCAAACAATTTCATGAAGACCAGCCTTCCCCTGCCCCTTACTTACCAGTCAGATGGACTTTCTCATCCTGGTAGTCTGTCAAGCTCTGGTCACCTCCCATTACATCTCCAAAACTCAAACCTTTCCCTCCTTCAATCCTCTTCTCCCTATTCACTACCACTCTCCCCCTCCCCACTACCATTCCCCCTTCTCCATTGCCTCTCTCCCCTACCCCATTGCCACTCTCTCCCCCTTTGCACTACCTCTCTCCCTTTGCAGCCCCTTCCTCACCTGAAAGATCACCCTTGGCATCCTGGTAGTCTCTCCAGCTCTAGTCACCTCCCATTACATCTCCAAAACTCAAACCTTTTCCCTCCTTCAATCCTCTTCTCCCCTATTCACTACCACTCTTCTTATCTCCACTACCACTCTCCCCTCCCCACTACCACTCTCCCCTTCTCCACGACCCCTCTCCCCTTCCCCATTACCACTCTCCCCTTTCGTGTCCCCCCCCCCATTGCACTACTTCTCTCCCGCCTCTGCAGCCCCTTTCTCACCTGAAAGATCATCCTTGGCATCCTGGAAGTCTGTCCCACTCCGATCGCCTCCGGTCACGTCCCCCGAGAACCCAGACGTCTGCTGCCCTCCTCTGGACGAGAAGGCAAACTCAACGCACGGGAGCTGAAGGAGGCATTCCACCTTGGAGGCGGGGAGGCAGCTCAGATGAACCAGGGATGGATCCATGCAGACGTAGACTACCACGTCCACAGGGAAGGTAGTGTAATCCAGGGAGGAGGATGACACCAAGGAGTTGGCTGAAGCCTCGAGGTTGGAAGGGTTCACGTCAAGGTTTTCTGCAAGAGACAGGAGGCAGGGAAGCCAGTTAGAATTGATCAGAGGGCCTGAAAATCACCTAGAATGAGCTATTTTGTACATAAATAAAGCCTAAACTATGGTCTGAAAATAACTTGCCAGGGCCTGAATTCATGCTATTGCTTGAAAATTGGCATCCCTGAGGAGGGTTCAACTTCTTTGACATTTTCAAATTTCCACACCTTTAATCTCAACCATCTTTTGTTATTTATAGTTTAAAGAAGCATCATGTCTACAATTGTACATGGTTTTCTGCAAGAGACATGGGGGTTCACCTTCTTTGACATTTTCAAATTTCCACACCTTTAATCTCAACCATCTTTTGTTATTTATAGTTTAAAGAAGCAGCATGTCTACAAGTAGACATGCACATGTATGCTGATATTTATGGGGAAACAATAAATTTGCTAGTCATGTAACTTATTTCATCTGCACTCATATCGAAAATTCCTACTGAACTACTAAAAGAAGCACATAACATGACCACTTTTTTATTTTCCAGTTTCCTGAAAATATCCCTACATGTATTGGACCCCTGGTGGACAGTGTTCTTTGCCAATCTTTTACCAAATTTATTGTACAATCAATTCCATTCTAAGACTTTCAATGAATTCTAATTTGAGACTTACAATTGATTCCTTTAGATATCAGTGCAAGTAATTTGATGAGTTTTATTTCCTACCTGATGATGGGCTGGTGAGCAGCATACCAATATTGGATGGAATCGTCTCCAGGGCTTGCTCCAAGAAATCAAGGAGACTCGTTGTCACAACAATTTCCTGAATGAAAACAATTACAACGTAAAAAGGAGAGGGTAAGGTGTGTCTTAAGGGTTGATTCTTGATGAATTTTTAAAAACTCTGAAATGAAGTCAAGAAGTAGAATCCTGACTTTTTGTGCACATAACCAAGCGTTAAAGGCAGTGTAGGAATGACGCAATATGTTTTATTTTACGGTACATGTGTGCTTTATGTTTTAGTCATTACTAGAACTCAAGATTACCTTTAACCCTTCTGTACCGTAGGTAGCAAATCATGCCTACAAATTTGAGTTTTGAACAAAGAGGGCCAATAATGTTCTACCTGAGACAGAAGCAAGTAGCTAATTGCTGAGTTTATTCCCAAGGAAAGGCATTTATAGCCGATTTATCATACATATGTAGAAACACGCATTATATGTGAGAATTTATCATTGGAAAGTTTGTTTACAACAATTCTTACAAAACTTGGTGACAAAGAAGGGCTTTCAAACTTGAATACTAACCTCAGCTGGGGTGAGTAGCCTCGCCCAACAGAACAAGCTGCCCCTCCTGGCTCCATTCTTCTTCTCCACACCTCCTCCTGCTCCTGCTCCTCCTTCAGACGTTGAGAGGTTCTGACGAGGGGAGGACTGCATGGAGGTACTTGCTGTATCGGTGTTGGGATCTTGCTTGTTCTCTGGCTCTGACTGGTATTCAACCTGTGAGAAGAGTGGAATTATATACCTTGAATGTTTTCATTTCACAGGGGGTAGCATTTGGTTGGGCAGTATTTAAAGAGGGGCATAAATGCCACAACAAATAACAATGTTAATTTATTTTCACTTTGTTGGTAGAGCTTTATCTTCCGAAGTCCTAATCCTAAATCAAAGTAACTTAAGTTTTTTTTCAGTGTACATCACAAAAGAATCAGTTAAGCCGCTGAGAATATACATTTTCACGTATCTACAATAATTGTAAGAAGTTGGTCTTTACAGATGAAAAATAATCTGTTTTTTATCGTTTTGTAAAATAATTCAGAACATCAGCAGAAAGTCGGAAGGGTTAATTCAGTGTTGTAAGTCAATCATGTATTTTTATCATGCATGGCACTTGGAATGACCACCATGTTTTCAGAAGTTTGAATGACATACCTTTACATCAACTGCTGGTAGGTTGAAAAGGGCGAACCCCTGAGATGACAGCATAGAGGGCAGTGTGCCGCTTTTAAGTTTTATTCCCGAGGTGGATGAGGATGATGCAGAGGAGAGTTGAGATTTCACTCCTGGCTTGCGTGATGGAGACGATTCTGTGGAATTCCAGGGCCTGCGCGATTCTTGCTTCAATGCACTTTGTGAGGAGACAGAAAGGAAGAGAGTAGGCAGAAGAGAATGTAACAAATGTATATTGATGCACTTCGGCATGGTATTGGGCGGGGATAAAAGTATTTCAACTTTCGGCCAAGTATTATCTTTTGTGATCCATATAAAGTATATGTACTATCAAACAGTGTACTTCACATACCATTCACTGTTCTTTCACAAATTAATTATGCAATACATGTAGATCAATTTCTCATTAAACGACTGGCAGGTTTTACATCGTGCCTCAAAAAGTACTTGATACATATCTCAATATAAAGGTTTCCTTTGAACTAAAGCAAGAAACTTCTTTGTACAAACTCAAAATGGAATAAGCTGATTGGCTGCACAGCAAACTTGTAAATGCAAATCAGGAATACAATCAAAAGCAGGTATATTGTGACATGATCTGAACATTTAGACATATGTTCAAGTAAAGCACTGAAGAGATGCTTACTCTGGTAACAGATGGTCATTAGGTCCCACAGGTGGCCCAGGCCTGTGACAGTGCAGGGTCAGCTTGCCACTGTCTATGAAGATGCTCACATCCAGGTGAAGCTGAAGCTCTGGTTCGGGCGCAACGGACCTGGCAGGAGAAGCGGCAGAGCTGGCATTGTCCCTGGCTGCACTAGATCGACTCAGGACTGCAGAGGGCGCTGCTCCTTCTTTACCACGAAGTGTGCTAGAAAGGCTAGGGTTTCAAAGGTTGGATGAGCAAATTCATTAATCAATCAGAGTGGACAACAGCATTTATGAAATGGATTAGCATTGCTGAAGATCAGGTTTGAATGAACCTCCATACAAGATGAGAAGTTCCTAAGCCATTGTGAGGTAATGAAATGTATTTCATTAGCTCCTGCATAAAGGATGAGACCAGAATTCTAATCTTCCATTCGTCACCTTGGGGACAGAGGGCTTGTATGCACTACAGACATTAGAATGTCTTTTTTTTAAATATTTTTTTAAAGGTAACATTCTATAAGACTGGATATTCTTCTACTTTTTTTATTTGGTTAGGAACATCCAACAGTGATCAGTTAGATATCATTTTAAAGGTTAGAATCTCAATTTTTTAGAATCAGGTTTAAACTATAATAAAATCTGGGGAATTGTTGGTGCTTTTGTGGTGGCTGGTCACTTATGAGAGACAGTCATCTTATAAGATTACAATGATCTTTTCTTAAGGATCTCACACTAACAGACTACTATAACCTACTACGGAACAGTGTTCAGAGCATAGTCAACATCCCTTAATGATTTTACATATCCACTGGATAATGGAGGTATAGAGGACTTTTCTCACCTTCCGTCCATGTCATCAAATGCGGACTGTCCACTATACTTCTCCTTCTCTTCCTCTTCTTCCTCCTCCTCTTCTTCTTCCGTGTCACTACCGTCAAGGTTCCTGGACATGGGTGTGGAATGTAGCGTCAGGCGCCTACGAATGCTCTTCCTATTCTGTCGAATCTCCTCCTGTATCAGAAGCACCAACCACAATGTTAATCAGAAGTACCAATGACAACGTTAATCAGATCACTTTCCAGCGAGTTTGAAGATTAAGTAATTACTGTTCAGACTACCGTAAATCTCTGGGTATAAGACGCACCCCTATTTTGGGGGTTGTGTTTTTATTTTTATTTATTTTTATTTTATTGCTGACTCCGCAAGCAGCAAGCCAGGTCCGTTTTAAAAAACCCACGCGAGAAAGGCGCCGATTTGTGCTTGTGAACTTGTCACAAACAATAGAAACAATGTCGTTTTTAAACTGAAGATGACAGACAAAGTCCAAACGGAAATCCGGCCATACTAGTGTTGTTCTAGTGGCGAGTCAACACACCTTGTATAACTGAGCTGGGAGACATTGCCAGGTACAGTGCAGGTGGAGGGGCATAAATCTACACTTTTTTTTTGTACCTGTGTATAATACGCACCCCCGACTTTCAATTTTTTTTTTCGGGGGAAAAAAGTACTGCGTCTAATACACGGAGATTTACGGTACGCGTATGTTATATCATTTTACATCGCTCTATGATCAACACAGAAAAGGTGACTACTTGTATGACCCCATTTTTCACCATACATTTATGTAGATTAGTAGGTTCTTTTGAGTGGTCGCATATCATATTACAAGTACGAGCAATGGATGAGTTGAAGAAGTTTGTTTACATAGCTTCCATTGCCTGCCATATGTTGTGTACACAAACCATTTCAATGTGGGCATAAAATGTTGATTCAAATCATTCATATCTTCTATTATCAAGGAGATTACATATTTTTGATGTTGAATTTATGAAAAGTCTAAAATACTTGAGTTTTAGCTTTTGAGTTTATTTTATCCTAAGGCTGCAAATGGCTCTCCATAATTTTAAAATCTAACTTAGAGTTAAGTTCGACTTAGGATCTTTGTGAAAAGTGCCCCTTGGTGTGACTGACCTGTATTCTAGTGGGATCACCAATGGTAGCATTGAGGTCCATCGGGGTCAACCCAGCCTCCAGACCCAGCCCGAGGCGAGACATAGCCCCCTGCCGGAGATCGGTCCCCCAGCCCATGGGGGTGGCTTCGGGTGTGGTCGGTGAGGGGGTGTGGAGGGGAAGGACAAAGGACACCCTGGATGGGGGGTCGGGGTATAGGGTAGATCGGGTGTTCTTTGGTGTCTTCATGGAGGAGGGCGTGTCGTAGAGGTTGTGTTGGTGCTGGTAGTCATTGTCGTATGGCGTCATTGGAAATCTACAGAGTGTACGGACAGTTTGGAAAATATTTTACAGAGTTACAGAGACATTAAAACATATATATGTCTACATGTACAGAACTGCAACATGCACAATGGTAATAAACAATGTGAAGCACTTTTAACATGAAATCATGTATGTGCATGATTTATTGCAAATTCCTAAAAGATAATATTAAACAAGAAGACTTCATAGACTTTTATGCATTGGCACTTACATGTTGGAATAAAAAACGGTCTCTTTCTTGCTTACAACCAATGTATATGTACAGTGCAGGGTTGATAGCGAGCACTAAATTTTTTTTTTTAAATTCCCCTCAACCACGCCTTGAGTAAATCAGGTTTTTATCAGGCCTGACAGTGTGCTCATCAATGTCCATGCTATCTGATGCTACGTGTGCTTCATCAGGTCTTAACTTTGTTAGAGCCAGAGATAATACGTGCATCTCAGCCATGCACTATCACTTTTAGCCATGTGCTATCACTTTTTGACAGGAACTTTTTTTGCACAGTAGGTGTGGTAGGAAACAAATAATACATGTTTTTAGCTTGTGCATGGAAGTGGTATCCACTGCAATTGGTTGAGTCACAATGAGACGGACGATGAACTCAACAAGTCTCGTTCATTTTCCTATTGTGACTTGACCTGCATGTAGTGCATATTCACTATTAATGTACTCGCAAACATGCATTATTCTCTATAATGATGATGCATGATCATGTGGTGTCTTAAAAGCAATCAGATTCCCTACATTCCTCAACCCATTTTATAATTCATAATATCAAATGCACTCATAGTTGATGAAAAATGAAACAATAATTTCTTCCGGTGTCATAGTGTAATTTTTTAGACTGATTTGTTACTCACGTTGACTGCCTGACATAGGATGCATGTCTTTCTTTCTGAGTCCGACCCAGGCCACTAGCCTGGGGCTTCACGCTCTTCCTACGAGAGGGCTTGTCTCGACCTGACACCTAGATAACATGGAAGTTTTTATGGTTTTAATCCATGTATTGCTTTAAGAAATCATTTAATTTGCCCAATGGCCTTGGACCTTAACATAAGAATCATAGAGTCAAATACAAATTCTTAATACATGAACGGTTGACATTGATTCCAGTGTGGGGATGATTTGATAGGGGGTTGCGGTTGTACATGGACATGTACATTGCAAATGCAATATTTCATGTATGAGAATCCTCGAACCTCTTCCACAATGAGTTGCTTTTAAACAAAAGTCAACATTTAAAGCCCCTATCATGGATTTACAAGCCCTTATCTAGAGCAGCGGGATGAGTTTATGAAAGTGTGTGCAGAATGTCAGATCAAAAGATTGTGGTTTTATCTCTCAGCGTGAAAATTGAAGCCCTCATTTTGTACACAACAAATGGGGTGAATAAAACATCGCCAGTTGCAAAATTTAAAATTAATAAAAAAAATTATTGTGATTTTGCTAATAATGAATATTTTGTCACAATACTTTAAGGAAGTTTTCAATTATGTTTTTTTACATATTGGCCCTCGCAACAAGTTTTGAAGTTTTTACCGTGCAAATCCCTGCAACGCCCTGTAACATTAGCATTACTACCGGTATACATGACATACACGACATACAATGTACACAAATTATGTATTCAGGCAAAATTACTCAAAAATCTATAAATCTGGAAGGCCCAGTTTGATAATATTGGTTCATCGCCGATGTAAAGTTACCTTCATGCCCTGAGCCTTGAGTTTCTTCCTGATGTCTCTTCTGAAATCCTTGAAGACGGCTGTCTCCATCTGTCTCAGCTTATCAGCTTCCTCTGCGATGGTGCCACTTTTGGCTCCCAATGTCCTGGAGGTTTCAGAGAGAGAGAGAAGAAAACAGGTTGTATTTGGTGCTCACACATTTATAATAATAATAATAATATTGGATTCTTATATAGCGCTCGTATCAACCTTGCAAGGTCCTCAAGGCGCTTCAACATTACCCGGCTATGCTAGGCTGCCGATTCGACGCTCACAGCATTTTAAGGAATTCCTTCCTACCGGTACCCATTTAACACCTGGGTGGAGAGTGGCAAATGTAGATCAATGTCTTGCCAAAGGACATCACATTACAGCCAGCTTGAAGATAAGCTTATCTTTTTGAAAACATATTTACACTTATGGAGATCCAACATTTGTTCTGGGGTCCATTTCATAGAAATAAGTGGGTTACAGCTTAGTCTGTGATTGAATTTAAATTTCGGGTATGGGATATTGTTAGGTATACATACATTAGGCATACAGCTTTACATGTAGATATAAGATTGATAGTAATGCTCT
This sequence comes from Strongylocentrotus droebachiensis, assembly GCA_035222895.1. NCBI lineage: Eukaryota > Metazoa > Echinodermata > Echinoidea > Camarodonta > Strongylocentrotidae > Strongylocentrotus > Strongylocentrotus droebachiensis. Next base: position 142,846 of record JAVYIG010002566.1, read on the forward strand.
AGAGACAATTGTTCCAGGCTTAATTTCGTAAAAAATATAATTGTAATTGTGTATTAGGTATTGGGATTGCATTGGGTCCATGGCTAAAGATAAGAATTCAGTTAGAAATGGATATTGACCGCAGAGCAATTATGGCAGGAGCATGTGTCATACAGCCGGATAGATAGAGAAATCCATTGGTCTTTAAAATTGTTGATAATAATAATAATAATAATAGGTCATTCTTATATAGCGCTTTTCAGGACCGTAGACCCTCTCAAAGCGCTTTACAGATATATATTATTACCCTGGAATGTATGTACATTCTCCACTCCTTTGGGAGCATTCCAGCCAGGCGTCATTTTTACAAGCGCACACTTTCTAATCTAAGCACATTGGCTTTCCCATCCTACCGGTACCCATTTAACACCTGGGTGGAGAGTGGCAAATGTAGATCAATATCTTGCCAAAGGACATTAGTGCCGCGGCGGGACTTGAACTGCGGACCTTGTGATTCACAGTCCGGTGACATATCCACTCGACCACGACACCTCTTTCTTATCACATCATTCAATTTTCTCACCTGAGATCACTGACGACCTTGGCCTGTTCATTGATCTCCTGCATGATGGCCTTTGACTTACTCTTCTCATCGTTAGGATCAACCTTCAGCGATGTCGGTCTCTTTAGAGGAGTCACTTCCTAAGGGAAAGAAAGGATTGCATTTATGCCTGTCTTGGTTCTTTAAAGTCTACCAATCACCTCAAGGGTTGACGTTCATAAGGCTAATTTGCCTTTTTTGTGAACCCCCACATTCCCATAAAATTTTGTTTGCTCCTTCCCTTTGTATTTTTCTTGTAATCGATTCTTTTATCTGTATATCATGTTTGTATGTTTTAATGTTTTTTATGGAGAAAACAATGAATGTATAAAGTCAAATTAAAAACTTTACCCAGCATTCTATAGGCCAACGGATAAGGAGCATGAAGAAAATAATGAATAGCATAAAACTGGCGCACACGGAACTAGGGTTCCGCGCAGATATTTTTTGCGTGTGACAAGAATTGCATGATCAGAGGGATAAACTCTCTTTTAACATCTAAGGACAGCTTTTTAAGGAGAGTTCTCATGTTGCTATCATTACATATTCCAGAATAAAATATAAAGGAGAGATGCATGTAGCTCCAAAAATAAAGGAGTTCTTCTCATGTGTTGTTTGAGAGGCAAAAGAGCATAAACTTTGCATGTAAGGATATAAGTTAACACTCTGCAGAGTTTGTTTGGGCCTTTAATTAAAAATATTTTAATTGTTATAAGCGCCCCTCTATCCTTGCCACTTACTTGATCAGATAGAACATCAGTTGAGCTAACCTCCTGTTGTTCATTGACCGATGTCAGGTCAGCGATATCATCGTCAGCGCCGGTCAAAGAGGTCAGGGTGTTGGCCAAAGCGGTCAGTTGATGACCGACAGAGGGATCGAACTGGACGTCGATGCCTTCCATTCGCCACTTGAAGTTCAGCCTCCACTGACCAATGGTCATGCGATGGAAATCTTTAGCTGGAATAAAGATGTCAATTCATATAAGTATATTCAGCAAGTGTGAACATGCATGTTCTTTATTTAAGGGTACCTTTATGCTTGTCTCTCCTTAATAATGAAAATGAGGTAAATAGGTACCTTTCCATATGATTATTTTTATCAATCATTCAAAACACCAGTGAGGTACACAACAACATCTATCATCAGTCATAATTAAACTCATTTCTTTCTCTCTTAAATTGCTATATATAATTAAATTTCACAACTTTCAATATTCCTAGGCTGCTAGACTATTCCTAGGCCGTGACTTGTTCTATTTATATGACATTGATTGTTGTCATAAACATTTTCTAGATTATATTTAAGTTAGTTTTATTTTGTGCATGACAATAAAGAAATTCAATTCAAAAGACATTGCAACTGCCATCAGACTGACACACAATTCCTGACATGATAATATGTGCAAAAGTTCCAGTGCATGTTTCAAAAGTTTCAATGATTCAGTAAAACCAATTTTTGAACTCACCTTGGTTGCTGTTAGCGCTTGAGCAGACTTCATAGGTACCTTGTGGAATGACACCTGGAAATAAAATTGACATACATATACATTGAATAACCTAATACAAGACAGTTTTAAACTAATAATGTATACAGGTAACATAACTTGATCTGTACCAACAGAATGGGTACAAGATATCTCTACATTTTTACTCATTGCTACTACTTCAATACTCGTTTGGGGAGGAGGAGGAGGAGGAAGTAACAATTTCATGCAGCTAAGGCTGTCTGGAGAGATAACAAAAATATAATAATTCATATAGCATATAATTTGCTCCATGTGGTTCTATATCTTTTGTTTCAACCCACAACCTAACAAGAATCTTGAACAAGGAACCTAATGCAAATAATTATTAGCTGTTTATGAGTGAATACGTGTATATGTGTAAAATGGTTACTGTAACTCTTAAGTTAATCGTTTGTACAACTACAAGAGACCTTTGAATAGATTTACATCTAAAATCAAAGGGGTGTTACAGAAACAGGTATGTACATGCAAGAGAAAAAAAAAGCTTTTAAGATTAAGCTTGTCTGAAGCAGTCTTGATGTGAGTAAGGTTAGGAGGCACAATATCTCAGTTGGTAGAGCAGTTTTCTAGTAATCCAGCGACCCTGGTTCAAAACCAAGGCGATGAGCTAGTGCTCTTTGTTAAGGCATTAATCCTCATTACCAGGTCCCTCGGAGAGGACCTAAAGCAGTCGGTCCTCTAAATTGCTTACTAACAAGCATTTATGCTTTCTTAGCATTCAGGTAAAATAACCCCCACTCAGGGGTGATATTGAGCAACGACGCCCCCCTTGAGTAAAAAAAAAAGGGGGATTCGGGGGAAAATACATTCCCACCCCCCCCCCCCTTTTTAGTAAGAAAATTGGGAAAAAGAGGGAAGAAAAGGGAAAAATAGAGAAAATAAGGGTAAAATAAGGGAACAAATCTGAAAAATCAGGATAAATTTGGAGAAGAAAAAAAATAAGGTAAAAAAAAACATTATTAAAAAAAAAATAGAAAAAAAACACTTACAGGAGTTCATGATGTGATCATAGGAGGAAGGTCTCCAGTCATCCATGGCCATCTGGAAGTCCTCTGTGAACCTGAGGCAGATGGTATGGAAGGAGCCTTTGGTCGCCAGGGAATTACTGTAGCAAGCACTGATAAGGGAGCTCTCCAGGGTTAGTACCAAGGCAGAGTGGCAGTCCATGTCGGGTCTCGTCCCCCCGGTTACTCCAAGGTTCTGCAAGAAGCCATAAGTCAAGGTTAATTGTTATATTTGGCAGTGAAAGTGAACAACACTTTAGAACTTAAGGCTGGCAGTCAATGCCTACCTTAGGATTATGTGCAACAAAAATAAGCTACCGTATACAGTAATGTGCCATCCATGATTTACATGGCTATAGACAAGCCTTGAAATAAGCGGCCAGGAGCAAGGGGCAATTTATTTTTTTAAGTTGCCCCTTGCCCACAGGATTTAACCAGATCAAGGGGCAGTTATTGAAGAACCAGGGGCAATTTTTTTAAAACAGATGATGACAACCAATTACACAAGTTCAAAAAATATCCGACCGGTTATCATTTTAGCTTCAGCTTTAGCCTCAGTTTATGTTTACAGACGACGCAACATACAAAAACTACCAATTTTTTTTTTTTTTCTGGGGCTCCACATCCAATTTTGGGGAAATTTTTGGGGGCTCTTTTTTGCATTTTGGGGGCTATTTTATCATTAATTCAAAACAAGATACAGTTTGCCGAGTTTATTTAGTAGGCTTACTGGCTTAAATTTCTTTGATTCAGGCTTCCTGCTTCATTTTCACCCATAAAAAAAAAGCATAACTATAAGTTTTAGTGCATTGATTTGATGCAAGAACTGTATAAAGTACTAGTATCATAGTATTACTATTTTGTGACTATGTCTATGTACTGTTCAAAATTCAGTAAACTAAACATGGCCAGAATAATCACAAAATAAGCTTCGATTTCATACCTCTATTCACGAAAACGAAACAGATAGCAATTTCAAAAGTTTTGTAGAGTCTATTCGACTCTAGCTATCATGTTTCCGACAGCAGTGCAGTGCACTGTGTGTGTGTGTGGACTCAAGGCAGCTGCAGCGTACAACTAAACTATCAGTCACGATCATTTTCTTCTGAAAACTTTACTTTGAAACATGATGATCAAATTTCAGTAAACATGGAAAGAATAATCACAAAATAAGCTTTGATTTCATACCTCTATTCACAAAAACTATATACAAATTGCGGCAGTCATGATGGAAAAAGATGGTTAAGCGAATCGTCTAGGTTCAGCTAATGATCCATTAAAACAAAATCGACCATCAGACCAAAATCGACTGCCAAAAACTTGGTCCCTACGCTCCATTTCTCGCAGCTGTACGTGCGACATGGTAAGGTATGGGTCGAGTATATAAGATTTTACATGGAGATTCAGAGCGCACCGACCAAGAAATGCACACAATGGATACCTAGCTAATAGAAAGCTTGTGCGCTGCAATTGTTACGTGATTCATCTTACAGGCACATTTTCACAGCAAACACTTGCGCCTTGCCGTCTAGTTTCAGATGACTTACGGGCGCAATTAGTGGTTCTATGAGCAAAAAATTTCACCCTGCACCTGTTTATTTCAAGGCTCGCCCATGCCAACATTTGAGAATAAGAATTAGACATTTCTAGCATGGTATGCCTTCGAAAATAAAAAATAAAGTACCCTTAACAGGCGTTAGGCCGGCAATATGCATTAAATCTGTACAAAAAAGCAAACACAAATTCGCTGCTCGATCATGCAGCCATTCAACGCATGCATCCTATGAACGTATGAATCTAGGGAGAGAGAGAAACAGAATTTATAGGATGACAGACAGGGAACAAATGACTCTCTTCCTTCACTGTCCATAGTAGTGTGGGTATGAATCCTACGATCTAATGAATCTACAGAAAGAGACAGAAACTAACAGGATGACAAACCAGGAGCGGATGACTTTCTTCCATCACTGAACAAAGCAGTGTGGCTATGAATCCTTTGATCTTATAAACGTAGATGGAGGGGGATGACAGATGGAAGCGGAGGACTCTCTTCCACCACTGAACATAGCAGTGTGGGTATGAATGCTAAAATCTTATGAATATAGAGAGAGAAAGACAGAAACTTACAGGATGACAGACAGGGAGTGGATAACTCTCTTCCATCACTGAACATTGCAGTGTGGGTATGAATCCTATGATCTTATAAACCTAGAGGGAGGAGGATGACAGATGGGAGCGGATGACTCTCTTCCATCACTGAACATAGCAGTGTGGGTATGAATCCTATGATCTTATAAACCTAGAGGGAGGATGACAGATGGGAGCAGAGGACTCTCTTCCATCACTGAACATTGCAGTGTGGGTATGAATCCTTTGATCTTATAAACCTAGAGGGAGGAGGATGACAGATGGGAGCGGAGGACTCTCTTCCATCACTGAACATTGCAGTGGGGGTATGAATCCTTTGATCTTATAAACCTAGAGGGAGGAGGATGACAGATGGGAGTGGAGGACTCTCTTCCATTACTGAACATTGCAGTGGGGGTATGAATCCTTTGATCTTATAAACCTAGAGGGAGAAAGATGACTCTCTTCCATCACTGTCCATAGCAGTGTGGGTATGAATCCTATGATCACATGAATCTAGAGGGAGGAGGATGACAGATGGGAGCGGAGGACTCTCTTCCATCACTGAACATTGCAGTATGGGTATGAATCCTATGATCTTATTAACCTAGAGGGAGGAGGATGCCTCTCTTCCATCACTATCCATAGCAGTGTGGGTATGAATCTTATGATCTTATAAATCTAGACCGAGGGAGACAGAAACTTACAGGATGACAGACGGGGAGTGGATGACTCTCTTCCATCATTGAACATTGCAGTGTGGATATGAATCTTTTAAATCTAGAGGGAGGAGGATGACAGATTGGAGTGGAGGACTCTCTTCCATCACTGAACATAGCAGTGCGGGTATGAATCCTTTGATTTTATAAACGTAGAGGGAGGAGGATGACAGATGGGAGCGGATGACTCTTTTCCATCACTGAACATTGCAGTGTGGATATGAATCTTATAAATCTAGAAGGAGGAGGGTGGCAGATGGGAGCGGAGGACTCTCTTCCATCACTAAACATTGCAGTGTGGATATGAATCTTATAAATCTAGAGGGAGGAGGATGACAGATGGGAGTGGATAACTCTCTTCCATCACTGAACATAGCAGTGTGGGTACGAATCTTCTGATTTTATAAATCTAGACAGAGAGAGACAGAAACTTACAGGATGAAAGACCAAGAATGGATGACTCTCTTCCATCACTGTCCATAGCAGTGTGGGTATGAATCCTTTGATCTTATAAACCTAGAGGGAGGAGGATGACAGATGGGAGCGGAGGAATCTCTTCCATCACTGAACATTGCAGTGTGGGTATGAATCCTATGATTTTATGAATCTAGAGGGAGGAGGATGGCTCTTTTCCATCACTGTCCATAGCAGTGTGGGTATGAATCCTTTGATCCTATGAGTCTAGAGAGAGAGAGAGACAGAAACTTACAGGAGGACAGACAGGGAGTGGATGACCCTCTTCCGTGACTGTTCATAGCAGTGTGGGTATGAATCCTATGATCTTATGAATCTTGAGGGAGAGACAGAAACCTACAGGATGAAAGACAGGGTGTGGATAACCCTCTTCAATCACTGAACATTGCAGTGTGGGTATGAATCATATGATTTTATGAATCTAGAGGGAGGAGGATGCCTCTCTTCCATCACTGTCCATAGCAGTGTGGGTATGAATCTTATGATCTGTTAAATCTAAACCGATCCAATCCTATGATCTTATAAACCTAGAGGGAGGAGGATGACAGATGGGAGCGGAGGACTCTCTTGCATCACTGAACATTGCAGTGTGGGTATGAATCCTATGATCTTATAAACCTAGAGGGAGGAGGATGCCTCTCTTCCATCACTGTCCATAGCAGTGTAGATATGAATCCTATGATCTTATACACCTAGAGGGAGGAGGATACCTCTCTTCCATCACTGTTTAAAGCAGTGTAGGTATGAATCCTATGATCTTATAAATCTAGAGGGAGGAGGATGACAGATGGGAGTAGAGGACTCTTCCATCACTGAACATTGCAGTGTGGGTATGAATCCTACGATCTTATAAACCTAGAGGGAGGAGGATGCCTCTCTTCCATCACTGTCCATAGCAGTGTGGGTATGAATCTTATGGTCTTTTAAATCTAGACCGAGGGAGACAGAAACTTACAGGATGACAGACGGGATTAAATGACTCTCTTCCATCACTGAACATTGCAGTGTGGGTATGAATCCTTTGATCTTATAAACCTAGAGGGAGGAGGATGACAGATGGGAGCGGAGGACTCTCTTCCATCCCTGAAAGTTGCATTGTGGGTATGAATCTTATGATCTTATGAATCTAGAGAGAGGAGGATGACACTCTTCCATCACTGAACATTGCAGTGTTGGTATTAATCCTATGATCCTTTAAACCTAGAGGGAGGAGGATGACAGATGGGAGCGGAGGAATCTCTTCCATCACTGAACATTGCAGTGTGGGTATGAATCCTATGATTTTATGAATCTAGAGGGAGGAGGATGGCTCTCTTCCATCACTGTCCATAGCAGTGTGGGTATGAATCCTTTGATCTTATAAACCTAGAGGGAGGAGAATGACAGATGGGAGCGGAGGACTCTCTTCCATCACTGAACATAGCAGTGTGGGTATGAATCCTATGATCTTATAAACCTAGAGGGAGGAGGATGACAGATGGGAGCGGAGGACTCTGTTCAGTCACCGAACATTGCAGTGTGGGTATGAATCCTTTGATCTTATGAACCTAGAGGGAGGAGAATGAATCTCTTCCATCACTGAACATTGCAGTGTGGGTATGAATCCTATGATCTTATAAACCTAGAGGGAGGAGGATGAATCTCTTCCATCACTGAACATAGCAGTGTGGATATGAATCCTATGATCTTATAAATGTAGAGGGAGGAGGATGAATTTCTCCCATCACTGAACATTGCAGTGTGGATATGCATCCTATGATCTTATAAACCTAGAGGGAGGAGGATGCCTCTCTTCCATCACTGTCGATAGCAGTGTAGGTATGAATCCTATGATCTTATAAACCTAGAGGGAGGAGGATACCTCTCTTCCATCACTGTTTATAGCAGTGTAGGTATGAATCCTATGATCTTATAAATCTAGAGGGAGGAGGATGACAGATGGGAGTGGAGGACTCTCTTCCATCACTGAACATTGCAGTGTGGGTATGAATCCTACGATCTTATAAACCTAGAGGGAGGAGGATGCCTCTCTTCCATCACTGTCGATAGCAGTGTGGGTATGAATTTTATGGTCTTTTAAATCTAGACCGAGGGAGACAGAAACTTACAGGATGACAGACAGAAGTGAATGACTCTCTTCCATCACTGAACATTGCAGTGTGCAGGGGTCTTGTTAATTATTTTTGAAGGAGGTCATTTGAATTTTATAGGAGGTACCATCACTGCGAGGGAGCGAAGCGACCAAGCCCGATGGAGGGTGTGGGAGGGGGGTGTCCCCCCTCCCACGGTAGGGACCTTTTGGGATTTTCCACTCGAAATCGTGCAATCTGGTGCATACCTAAGAAGAAAATTTGTAGTTATCTTTCCTACCTTGTATTACACATATATTGTAATAAACACACATATTGTTCATGTTTAATATTACATGAACAATCATAACTCATAAGAAAAGTTATTAAGTTGATAATTATTTATCACTTTGTACCATTACTTTGTAATTTTTAATTAAACTGAGATGATGCACCATACTCAATCTTTCTACATCATGATTTGTTGAATACATGTACAGTATTTAAATAATGGGCAGCAGAGGCTAGATTTTGATTTTTTTTTTACTTGTGACTTTTATTTGGCTCCCCATATGAATTCTCATTTAATTTTTTTTTTTTGACATGAAATTATTGAATACATTTAAGAATTTACTTCAGTTCCTGTTCATTTTATAATGTTATATCACTGTTTTTCCTGACAAAGTGAAGACACTGTATATTTGTTTATTCAACTTTTTTAAGGAAATAAATGAAAATAAAATAAATGAATTAACCGATTGGCTTCCGATTGCGATCGGAAGTTAGTTTTGAATATTCGCGGAGCGCGAGCCTGCATATATCATGCGAGCTAGCTGCGGGGATCCGCCGGGGACGGCCGTGGCCGGCCTAAACTCAGCAGAGTTCAAAACTCTGTTGCCGATTTGCGCATCTCAGAATCTAAAGTACGTTGTCTCTAGACATTGCACGCACGTGTATAGGCCCCGGTTTCCGTGATCTTCAAATATCAAATCGGCAACGGATAGTTTGGTTACAGCGAGCTAGCTTCAGTTTTGTTATGATCAGTGTGTATATATTTTGTGCAGTGCATGCATCGTCTTCTCGCGTGCACATCGGAATCGCAATGGGGTAGGGACGGGCGGGCTTGGGGGAGAACTGCGATGTAACGTTAGATAGATAGGTCTAGGTAAGTACGGACGACGTCGCGTTCGTGATCGTAAGGGATTTCGTCGACTGCGGCCGTGTATGTGCGGCACTAATTATATCTTGGACGAAATTAAGGAAATTTTGGATTAGCATTGATTTAGATCTACTTTCTGTGATTTTTGCAAGGTTTATTATAGGAATTATAGCCGGTAACAAACGAGTGAATAGGCGGCAAGTTTTACTGGTTACCGGCTTTAAACGACAGCCCTGAGTGTGGGTATGAATCCTTTGATCTTATACATATAGAGGGAGGAGGATGACAGATGGGAGCAGAGGACTCTCTTCCATCACTGAACATTGCAGTGTAGATATGAATCCTTTGATCTTATAAACCTAGAGGGAGGAGGATGGCTCTCTTCCATAACTGTCCATAGCTGTGTGGGTATGAATCCTATGATCTTATGAATCTAGAGGGAGGAGGATGACAGACTGGAGCGGAGGACTCTCTTCCATCACTGAACATAGCAGTGTGGATATGAATCCTATGATCTTATGAACCTAGAAAGAGGTAGAGACAGAAACTTACAGGATGACAGACAGGGATTAGATAACTTTCTTCCATCACTGAACTTTGCAGTGTGGGAATGAAACCTATGGTCTTATGAATCTAGAAAGAGAGGGAGACAGAAATATACAGGAAGACAGACGGGAGTGGATGACTCTCTTCCATCACTGAACATAGCAGTGTGGGTATGAATCCTTTGATCTTAAAAATCTAGAGGAAGGAGGATGACAGATTGGGTCAGAGGACTCTGTTCCATCACTGAACATAGCAGTGTGGGTATGAATCCTTTGATCTTATGAGTCTAGACCGAGAGAGACAGAAACTTACAGGATGACAGACAGGGAGTGGATGACTCTCTTCCATCACTGAACATTGCAGTGTGGGTATGAATCTTTTAAATCTAGAGGGAGGATGACAGATGGGAGCGGATGACTCTCTTCCATCACTGTCCATAGCAGTGTGGGTATGAATCCTATGATCCTATGAGTCTAGAGAGAGAGAGAGAGACAGAAACTTACAGGATGAAAGAAAGGGTGTGGATAACCCTCTTCCATCACTGAACATAGCAGAGTGGGTATGAATCATATGATCTTATGAACCTAGAGGGAGGAGGATGACAGATGGGAGCGGAGGACTCTCTTCCATTACTGAACATTGCAGTGTGGGTATGAATCCTATGATCTTATGAACCTAGAGGGAGGAGGATGACAGATGGGAGCGGATGACTCTCTTCCATCACTGAACATAGCAGTGTGGGTATGAATCCTATGATCTTATAAACCTAGAGGGAGGAGGATGACAGATGGGAGCGGATGACTCTCTTCCATCACTGAACATTGCAGTGTGGGTATGAATCCTATGATCTTATGAACCTAGAGAGAGACAGAGACAGAAACTTACAGGATGACATACAGGGAGCGAATGACTCTCTTCCATCACTGAACATTGCAGTGTGGGTATGAGTCCTATGATCTTATAAACCTAGAGGGAGGAGGATGACAGATGGGAGCGAAGGACTCTCTTCCATCATTGAACATTGCAGTGAGGGTATGAATCCTATGATCTTATAAACCTAGAGGGAGGAGGATGACAGATGGGAGCGAAGGACTCTCTTCCATCACTTAACATTGCAGTGTGGATATGAATCCTATGATCTTATAAACCTAGAGGGAGGAGGATGACAGATGGGAGCGGATGACTCTCTTCCATCACTGAACATAGCAGTGTGGGTATGATGACTCTCTTCCATCACTGAACATAGCCGTTTAGGTATGAATCCTATGATCTTATAAACCTAGAGGGAGGAGGATGACAGATGAGAGGGGAGGACTCTCTTCCATCACTGAACATAGCAGTGTGGGTATGGATCCTATGATCTTAATAACCTAGAGGGAGGAGGATGAATCTCTTCCATCACCGAACATTGCAGTGTGGGTATGAATCCTATGATCTTATAAACCTAGAGGGAGGAGGATGAATCTCTTCCATCACTGAACATTGCAGTGTGGGTATGAATCCTATGATCTTATAAACCAAGAGGGAGGAGGATGACAGATGGGAGCGGATGCCTCTCTTCCATCACTGAACATAGCAGGGTGGGTATGATGACTCTCTTCCATCACTGAACATAGCCGTTTAGGTATGAATCCTATGATCTTATAAACCTAGAGGGAGGAGGATGGCAGATGGGAGCGGAGGACTCTCTTGCATCACTGAACATTGCAGTGTGGGTATGAATCCTATGATCTTATAAACCTAGAGGGAGGAGGATGCCTCTCTTCCATCACTGTCCATAGCAGTGTAGATATGAATCCTATGATCTTATACACCTAGAGGGAGGAGGATACCTCTCTTCCATCACTGTTTATAGCAGTGTAGGTATGAATCCTATGATCTTATAAATCTAGAGGGAGGAGGATGACAGATGGGAGTGGAGGACTCTCTTCCATCACTGAACATTGCAGTGTGGGTATGAATCCTAAGATCTTATAAACCTAGAGGGAGGAGGATGCCTCTCTTCCATCACTGTCCATAGCAGTGTGGGTATGAATCTTATGGTCTTTTAAATCTAGACCGAGGGAGACAGAAACTTACAGGATGACAGACGGGATTGAATGACTCTCTTTCATCACTGAACATTGCAGTGTGGGTATGAATCCTTTGATCTTATAAACCTAGAGGGAGAAGGATGACAGATGGGAGCGGAGGACTCTCTTCCATCCCTGAAAGTTGCATTGTGGGTATGAATCTTACGATCTTATGAATCTAGAGGGAGGAGGATGACACTCTTCCATCACTGAACATTGCAGTGTTGGTATTAATCCTATGATCCTTTAAACCTAGAGGGATGAGGATGACAGATGGGAGCGGAGGAATCTCTTCCATCACTGAACATTGCAGTGTGGGTATGAATCCTATGATTTTATGAATCTAGAGGGAGGAGGATGGCTCTCTTCCATCACTGTCCATAGCAGTGTGGGTATGAATCCTTTGATCTTATAAACCTAGAGGGAGGAGAATGACAGATGGGAGCGGAGAACTCTCTTCCATCACTGAACATAGCAGTGTGGATATGAATCCTATGATCTTATAAATGTAGAGGGAGGAGGATGAATCTCTCCCATCACTGAACATTGCAGTGTGGATATGCATCCTATGATCTTATAAACCTAGAGGGAGGAGGATGCCTCTCTTCCATCACTGTCCATAGCAGTGTAGGTATGAATCCTATGATCTTATAAACCTAGAGGGAGGAGGATACCTCTCTTCCATCACTGTTTATAGCAGTGTAGGTATGAATCCTTTGATCTTATAAACCTAGAGGGAGGAGAATGACAGATGGGAGCGGAGAACTCTCTTCCATCACTGAACATAGCAGTGTGGATATGAATCCTATGATCTTATAAATGTAGAGGGAGGAGGATGAATCTCTCCCATCACTGAACATTGCAGTGTGGATATGCATCCTATGATCTTATAAACCTAGAGGGAGGAGGATGCCTCTCTTCATCACTGTCCATAGCAGTGTAGGTATGAATCCTATGATCTTATAAACCTAGAGGGAGGAGGATGCCTCTCTTCCATCACTGTCCATAGCAGTGTAGGTATGAATCCTATGATCTTATAAACCTAGAGGGAGGAGGATACCTCTCTTCCATCACTGAACATTGCAGTGTGGGTATGAATCCTACGATCTTATAAACCTAGAGGGAGGAGGATGCCTCTCTTCCATCACTGTCCATAGCAGTGTGGGTATGAATCTCATGGTCTTTTAAATCTAGACCGAGGGAGACAGAAACTTACAGGATGACAGACAGAAGTGAATGACTCTCTTCCATCACTGAACATTGCAGTGTGGGTATGAATCCTTTGATCTTATACATCTAGAGGGAGGAGGATGACAGATGGGAGCAGAGGACTCTCTTCCATCACTGAACATTGCAGTGTAGATATGAATCCTTTGATCTTATAAACCTAGAGGGAGGAGGATGACTCTCTTCCATAACTGTCCATAGCTGTGTGGGTATGAATCCTATGATCTTATGAATCTAGAGGGAGGAGGATGACAGACTGGAGCGGAGGATTCTCTTCCATCACTGAACATTGCAGTGTGCAGGGGTCTTGTTAATTATTTTTGAAGGAGGTCATTTGAATTTTATAGGAGGTACCATCATTGCGAGGGAGCGAAGCGACCAAGGAGGGGAGGGTGTGGGAGGGGGGTGTCCCCCCTCCCACGAACATAGCAGTGTGGATATGAAGTGTGGATATGATTCCTATGAATTGTGGATATGAATCCTATGATCTTATAAATGTAGAGGGAGGAGGATGAATCTCTCCCATCACTGAACATTGCAGTGTGGATATGCATCCTATGATCTTATAAACCTAGAGGGAGGAGGATGCCTCTCTTCCATCACTGTCCATAGCAGTGTAGGTATGAATCCTATGATCTTATAAACCTAGAGGGAGGAGGATACCTCTCTTCCATCACTGTTTATAGCAGTGTAGGTATGAATCCTATGATCTTATAAATCTAGAGGGAGGAGGATGACAGATGGGAGTGGAGGACTCTCTTCCATCACTGAACATTGCAGTGTGGGTATGAATCCTACGATCTTATAAACCTAGAGGGAGGAGGATGCCTCTCTTCCATCACTGTCCATAGCAGTGTGGGTATGAATCTCATGGTCTTTTAAATCTAGACCGAGGGAGACAGAAACTTACAGGATGACAGACAGAAGTGAATGACTCTCTTCCATCACTGAACATTGCAGTGTGGGTATGAATCCTTTGATCTTATACATCTAGAGGGAGGAGGATGACAGATGGGAGCAGAGGACTCTCTTCCATCACTGAACATTGCAGTGTAGATATGAATCCTTTGATCTTATAAACCTAGAGGGAGGAGGATGACTCTCTTCCATAACTGTCCATAGCTGTGTGGGTATGAATCCTATGATCTTATGAATCTAGAGGGAGGAGGATGACAGACTGGAGCGGAGGACTCTCCTCCATCACTGAACATTGCAGTGTGCAGGGGTCTTGTTAATTATTTTTGAAGGAGGTCATTTGAATTTTATAGGAGGTACCATCACTGCGAGGGAGCGAAGCGACCGAGGGGGGGAGGGTGTGGGAGGGGGGTGTCCCCCCTCCCAAGAACATAGCAGTGTGGATATGAAGTGTGGATATGAATCCTATGATCTTATAAATGTAGAGGGAGGAGGATGAATCTCTCCCATCACTGAACATTGCAGTGTGGATATGCATCCTATGATCTTATAAACCTAGAGGGAGGAGGATGCCTCTCTTCCATCACTGTCCATAGCAGTGTGGGTATGAATCCTATGATCTTATAAACCTAGAGGGAGGAGGATGACAGATGGGAGCGGATGACTCTCTTCCATCACTGAACATTGCAGTGTGGGTATGAATCCTATGATCTTATGAACCTAGAGAGAGACAGAGACAGAAACTTACAGGATGACAGACAGGGAGCGAATGACTCTCTTCCATCACTGAACATTGCAGTGTGGGTATGAGTCCTATGATCTTATAAACCTAGAGGGAGGAGGATGACAGATGGGAGCGAAGGACTCTCTTCCATCATTGAACATTGCAGTGAGGGTATGAATCCTATGATCTTATAAACCTAGAGGGAGGAGGATGACAGATGGGAGCGAAGGACTCTCTTCCATCACTTAACATTGCAGTGTGGATATGAATCCTATGATCTTATAAACCTAGAGGGAGGAGGATGACAGATGGGAGCGGATGACTCTCTTCCATCACTGAACATAGCAGTGTGGGTATGATGACTCTCTTCCATCACTGAACATAGCCGTTTAGGTATGAATCCTATGATCTTATAAACCTAGAGGGAGGAGGATGACAGATGAGAGGAGAGGACTCTCTTCCATCACTGAACATAGCAGTGTGGGTATGGATCCTATGATCTTAATAACCTAGAGGGAGGAGGATGAATCTCTTCCATCACCGAACATTGCAGTGTGGGTATGAATCCTATGATCTTATAAACCTAGAGGGAGGAGGATGAATCTCTTCCATCACTGAACATTGCAGTGTGGGTATGAATCCTATGATCTTATAAACCAAGAGGGAGGAGGATGACAGATGGGAGCGGATGCCTCTCTTCCATCACTGAACATAGCAGGGTGGGTATGATGACTCTCTTCCATCACTGAACATAGCCGTTTAGGTATGAATCCTATGATCTTATAAACCTAGAGGGAGGAGGATGGCAGATGGGAGCGGAGGACTCTCTTGCATCACTGAACATTGCAGTGTGGGTATGAATCCTATGATCTTATAAACCTAGAGGGAGGAGGATGCCTCTCTTCCATCACTGTCCATAGCAGTGTAGATATGAATCCTATGATCTTATACACCTAGAGGGAGGAGGATACCTCTCTTCCATCACTGTTTATAGCAGTGTAGGTATGAATCCTATGATCTTATAAATCTAGAGGGAGGAGGATGACAGATGGGAGTGGAGGACTCTCTTCCATCACTGAACATTGCAGTGTGGGTATGAATCCTAAGATCTTATAAACCTAGAGGGAGGAGGATGCCTCTCTTCCATCACTGTCCATAGCAGTGTGGGTATGAATCTTATGGTCTTTTAAATCTAGACCGAGGGAGACAGAAACTTACAGGATGACAGACGGGATTGAATGACTCTCTTTCATCACTGAACATTGCAGTGTGGGTATGAATCCTTTGATCTTATAAACCTAGAGGGAGAAGGATGACAGATGGGAGCGGAGGACTCTCTTCCATCCCTGAAAGTTGCATTGTGGGTATGAATCTTACGATCTTATGAATCTAGAGGGAGGAGGATGACACTCTTCCATCACTGAACATTGCAGTGTTGGTATTAATCCTATGATCCTTTAAACCTAGAGGGAGGAGGATGACAGATGGGAGCGGAGGAATCTCTTCCATCACTGAACATTGCAGTGTGGGTATGAATCCTATGATTTTATGAATCTAGAGGGAGGAGGATGGCTCTCTTCCATCACTGTCCATAGCAGTGTGGGTATGAATCCTTTGATCTTATAAACCTAGAGGGAGGAGAATGACAGATGGGAGCGGAGAACTCTCTTCCATCACTGAACATAGCAGTGTGGATATGAATCCTATGATCTTATAAATGTAGAGGGAGGAGGATGAATCTCTCCCATCACTGAACATTGCAGTGTGGATATGCATCCTATGATCTTATAAACCTAGAGGGAGGAGGATGCCTCTCTTCCATCACTGTCCATAGCAGTGTAGGTATGAATCCTATGATCTTATAAACCTAGAGGGAGGAGGATACCTCTCTTCCATCACTGTTTATAGCAGTGTAGGTATGAATCCTTTGATCTTATAAACCTAGAGGGAGGAGAATGACAGATGGGAGCGGAGAACTCTCTTCCATCACTGAACATAGCAGTGTGGATATGAATCCTATGATCTTATAAATGTAGAGGGAGGAGGATGAATCTCTCCCATCACTGAACATTGCAGTGTGGATATGCATCCTATGATCTTATAAACCTAGAGGGAGGAGGATGCCTCTCTTCATCACTGTCCATAGCAGTGTAGGTATGAATCCTATGATCTTATAAACCTAGAGGGAGGAGGATGCCTCTCTTCCATCACTGTCCATAGCAGTGTAGGTATGAATCCTATGATCTTATAAACCTAGAGGGAGGAGGATACCTCTCTTCCATCACTGAACATTGCAGTGTGGGTATGAATCCTACGATCTTATAAACCTAGAGGGAGGAGGATGCCTCTCTTCCATCACTGTCCATAGCAGTGTGGGTATGAATCCTTTGATCTTATAAACCTAGAGGGAGGAGAATGACAGATGGGAGCGGAGAACTCTCTTCCATCACTGAACATAGCAGTGTGGATATGAATCCTATGATCTTATAAATGTAGAGGGAGGAGGATGAATCTCTCCCATCACTGAACATTGCAGTGTGGATATGCATCCTATGATCTTATAAACCTAGAGGGAGGAGGATGCCTCTCTTCCATCACTGTCCATAGCAGTGTAGGTATGAATCCTATGATCTTATAAACCTAGAGGGAGGAGGATACCTCTCTTCCATCACTGTTTATAGCAGTGTAGGTATGAATCCTTTGATCTTATAAACCTAGAGGGAGGAGAATGACAGATGGGAGCGGAGAACTCTCTTCCATCACTGAACATAGCAGTGTGGATATGAATCCTATGATCTTATAAATGTAGAGGGAGGAGGATGAATCTCTCCCATCACTGAACATTGCAGTGTGGATATGCATCCTATGATCTTATAAACCTAGAGGGAGGAGGATGCCTCTCTTCATCACTGTCCATAGCAGTGTAGGTATGAATCCTATGATCTTATAAACCTAGAGGGAGGAGGATGCCTCTCTTCCATCACTGTCCATAGCAGTGTAGGTATGAATCCTCTTCCAGGTAGGTAGGTAGGTAGGTATGAATCCTCTTCCATCACTGTCCATAGCAGTGTGGGTATGAATCCTATGATCTTATAAACCTAGAGGGAGGAGGATGACAGATGGGAGCGGATGACTCTCTTCCATCACTGAACATTGCAGTGTGGGTATGAATCCTATGATCTTATGAACCTAGAGAGAGACAGAGACAGAAACTTACAGGATGACAGACAGGGAGCGAATGACTCTCTTCCATCACTGAACATTGCAGTGTGGGTATGAGTCCTATGATCTTATAAACCTAGAGGGAGGAGGATGACAGATGGGAGCGAAGGACTCTCTTCCATCACTTAACATTGCAGTGTGGATATGAATCCTATGATCTTATAAACCTAGAGGGAGGAGGATGACAGATGGGAGCGGATGACTCTCTTCCATCACTGAACATAGCAGTGTGGGTATGATGACTCTCTTCCATCACTGAACATAGCCGTTTAGGTATGAATCCTATGATCTTATAAACCTAGAGGGAGGAGGATGACAGATGAGAGGAGAGGACTCTCTTCCATCACTGAACATAGCAGTGTGGGTATGGATCCTATGATCTTAATAACCTAGAGGGAGGAGGATGAATCTCTTCCATCACCGAACATTGCAGTGTGGGTATGAATCCTATGATCTTATAAACCTAGAGGGAGGAGGATGAATCTCTTCCATCACTGAACATTGCAGTGTGGGTATGAATCCTATGATCTTATAAACCAAGAGGGAGGAGGATGACAGATGGGAGCGGATGCCTCTCTTCCATCACTGAACATAGCAGGGTGGGTATGATGACTCTCTTCCATCACTGAACATAGCCGTTTAGGTATGAATCCTATGATCTTATAAACCTAGAGGGAGGAGGATGGCAGATGGGAGCGGAGGACTCTCTTGCATCACTGAACATTGCAGTGTGGGTATGAATCCTATGATCTTATAAACCTAGAGGGAGGAGGATGCCTCTCTTCCATCACTGTCCATAGCAGTGTAGATATGAATCCTATGATCTTATACACCTAGAGGGAGGAGGATACCTCTCTTCCATCACTGTTTATAGCAGTGTAGGTATGAATCCTATGATCTTATAAATCTAGAGGGAGGAGGATGACAGATGGGAGTGGAGGACTCTCTTCCATCACTGAACATTGCAGTGTGGGTATGAATCCTAAGATCTTATAAACCTAGAGGGAGGAGGATGCCTCTCTTCCATCACTGTCCATAGCAGTGTGGGTATGAATCTTATGGTCTTTTAAATCTAGACCGAGGGAGACAGAAACTTACAGGATGACAGACGGGATTGAATGACTCTCTTTCATCACTGAACATTGCAGTGTGGGTATGAATCCTTTGATCTTATAAACCTAGAGGGAGAAGGATGACAGATGGGAGCGGAGGACTCTCTTCCATCCCTGAAAGTTGCATTGTGGGTATGAATCTTACGATCTTATGAATCTAGAGGGAGGAGGATGACACTCTTCCATCACTGAACATTGCAGTGTTGGTATTAATCCTATGATCCTTTAAACCTAGAGGGAGGAGGATGACAGATGGGAGCGGAGGAATCTCTTCCATCACTGAACATTGCAGTGTGGGTATGAATCCTATGATTTTATGAATCTAGAGGGAGGAGGATGGCTCTCTTCCATCACTGTCCATAGCAGTGTGGGTATGAATCCTTTGATCTTATAAACCTAGAGGGAGGAGAATGACAGATGGGAGCGGAGAACTCTCTTCCATCACTGAACATAGCAGTGTGGATATGAATCCTATGATCTTATAAATGTAGAGGGAGGAGGATGAATCTCTCCCATCACTGAACATTGCAGTGTGGATATGCATCCTATGATCTTATAAACCTAGAGGGAGGAGGATGCCTCTCTTCCATCACTGTCCATAGCAGTGTAGGTATGAATCCTATGATCTTATAAACCTAGAGGGAGGAGGATACCTCTCTTCCATCACTGTTTATAGCAGTGTAGGTATGAATCCTTTGATCTTATAAACCTAGAGGGAGGAGAATGACAGATGGGAGCGGAGAACTCTCTTCCATCACTGAACATAGCAGTGTGGATATGAATCCTATGATCTTATAAATGTAGAGGGAGGAGGATGAATCTCTCCCATCACTGAACATTGCAGTGTGGATATGCATCCTATGATCTTATAAACCTAGAGGGAGGAGGATGCCTCTCTTCATCACTGTCCATAGCAGTGTAGGTATGAATCCTATGATCTTATAAACCTAGAGGGAGGAGGATGCCTCTCTTCCATCACTGTCCATAGCAGTGTAGGTATGAATCCTATGATCTTATAAACCTAGAGGGAGGAGGATACCTCTCTTCCATCACTGAACATTGCAGTGTGGGTATGAATCCTACGATCTTATAAACCTAGAGGGAGGAGGATGCCTCTCTTCCATCACTGTCCATAGCAGTGTGGGTATGAATCCTTTGATCTTATAAACCTAGAGGGAGGAGAATGACAGATGGGAGCGGAGAACTCTCTTCCATCACTGAACATAGCAGTGTGGATATGAATCCTATGATCTTATAAATGTAGAGGGAGGAGGATGAATCTCTCCCATCACTGAACATTGCAGTGTGGATATGCATCCTATGATCTTATAAACCTAGAGGGAGGAGGATGCCTCTCTTCCATCACTGTCCATAGCAGTGTAGGTATGAATCCTATGATCTTATAAACCTAGAGGGAGGAGGATACCTCTCTTCCATCACTGTTTATAGCAGTGTAGGTATGAATCCTTTGATCTTATAAACCTAGAGGGAGGAGAATGACAGATGGGAGCGGAGAACTCTCTTCCATCACTGAACATAGCAGTGTGGATATGAATCCTATGATCTTATAAATGTAGAGGGAGGAGGATGAATCTCTCCCATCACTGAACATTGCAGTGTGGATATGCATCCTATGATCTTATAAACCTAGAGGGAGGAGGATGCCTCTCTTCATCACTGTCCATAGCAGTGTAGGTATGAATCCTATGATCTTATAAACCTAGAGGGAGGAGGATGCCTCTCTTCCATCACTGTCCATAGCAGTGTAGGTATGAATCCTATGATCTTATAAACCTAGAGGGAGGAGGATACCTCTCTTCCATCACTGAACATTGCAGTGTGGGTATGAATCCTACGATCTTATAAACCTAGAGGGAGGAGGATGCCTCTCTTCCATCACTGTCCATAGCAGTGTGGGTATGAATCTCATGGTCTTTTAAATCTAGACCGAGGGAGACAGAAACTTACAGGATGACAGACAGAAGTGAATGACTCTCTTCCATCACTGAACATTGCAGTGTGGGTATGAATCCTTTGATCTTATACATCTAGAGGGAGGAGGATGACAGATGGGAGCAGAGGACTCTCTTCCATCACTGAACATTGCAGTGTAGATATGAATCCTTTGATCTTATAAACCTAGAGGGAGGAGGATGACTCTCTTCCATAACTGTCCATAGCTGTGTGGGTATGAATCCTATGATCTTATGAATCTAGAGGGAGGAGGATGACAGACTGGAGCGGAGGATTCTCTTCCATCACTGAACATTGCAGTGTGCAGGGGTCTTGTTAATTATTTTTGAAGGAGGTCATTTGAATTTTATAGGAGGTACCATCACTGCGAGGGAGCGAAGCGACCGAGGAGGGGAGGGTGTGGGAGGGGGGTGTCCCCCCTCCCACGAACATAGCAGTGTGGATATGAAGTGTGGATATGATTCCTATGAAGTGTGGATATGAATCCTATGATCTTATAAACGTAGAGGGAGGAGGATGAATCTCTCCCATCACTGAACATTGCAGTGTAGATATGAATCCTTTGATCTTATAAACCTAGAGGGAGGAGGATGACTCTCTTCCATAACTGTCCATAGCTGTGTGGGTATGAATCCTATGATCTTATGAATCTAGAGGGAGGAGGATGACAGACTGGAGCGGAGGATTCTCTTCCATCACTGAACATTGCAGTGTGCAGGGGTCTTGTTAATTATTTGTGAAGGAGGTCATTTGAATTTTATAGGAGGTACCATCACTGCGAGGGAGCGAAGCGACCGAGGGGGGGGAGGGTGTGGGAGGGGGGTGTCCTCCCTCCCACGGTAGGGACCTTTTGGGATTTTCCACATGAAATCGTGCAATCTGGTGCATACCTAAGAAGAAAATTTGTAGTTATCTTTCCTACCTTGTATTACACATATATTGTAATAAACACACATATTGTTCATGTTTAATATTACATGAACAATCATAACTCATAAGAAAAGTTATTAAGTTGATAATTATTTATCACTTTGTACCATTACTTTGTAATTTTTAATTAAACTGAGATGATGCACCATACTCAATCTTTCTACATCATGATTTGTTGAATACATGTACAGTATTTAAATAATGGGCAGCAGAGGCTAGATTTTGATTTTTTTTTTACTTGTGACTTTTATTTGGCTCCCCATATGAATTCTCATTTAATTTTTTTTTTTTGACATGAAATTATTGAACACATTTAAGAATTTACTTCAGTTCCTGTTTTCATTTTATAATGTTATATCACTGTTTTTCCTGACAAAGTGAAGACACTGTACATTTGTTTATTCAACTTTTTTAAGGAAATAAATGAAAATAAAATAACTAAATTAACCGATTGGCTTCCGATTGCGATCGGAAGTTAGTTTTGAATATTCGCGGAGCGCGAGCCTGCATATATCATGCGAGCTAGCTGCGGGGATCCGCCGGGGACGGCCGTGGCCGGCCTAAACTCAGCAGAGTTCAAAACTCTGTTGCCGATTTGCGCATCTCAGAATCTAAAGTACGTTGTCTCTAGACATTGCACGCACGTGTATAGGCCCCGGTTTCCGTGATCTTCAAATATCAAATCGGCAACGGATAGTTTGGTTACAGCGAGCTAGCTTCAGTTTTGTTATGATCAGTGTGTATATATTTTGTGCAGTGCATGCATCGTCTTCTCGCGTGCACATCGGGATCGCAATGGGGTAGGGACGGGCGGGCTTGGCCGCCGCGCTGTGGGGGAGAACTGCGATGTAACGTTAGATAGATAGGTCTAGGTAAGTACGGACGACGTCGCGTTCGTGATCGTAAGGGATTTCGTCGACTGCGGCCGTGTATGTGCGGCACTAATTATATCTTGGACGAAATTAAGGAAATTTTGGATTAGCATTGATTTAGATCTACTTTCTGTGATTTTTGCAAGGTTTATTATAGGAATTATAGCCGGTAACAAACGAGTGAATAGGCGGCAAGTTTTACCGGTTACCGGCTTTAAACGACAGCCCTGAGTGTGGGTATGAATCCTTTGATCTTATACATATAGAGGGAGGAGGATGACAGATGGGAGCAGAGGACTCTCTTCCATCACTGAACATTGCAGTGTAGATATGAATCCTTTGATCTTATAAACCTAGAGGGAGGAGGATGGATCTATTCCATAACTGTCCATAGCTGTGTGGGTATGAATCCTATGATCTTATGAATCTAGAGGGAGGAGGATGACAGACTGGAGCGGAGGACTCTCTTCCATCACTGAACATAGCAGTGTGGATATGAATCCTATGATCTTATGAACCTAGAAAGAGAGGGAGACAGAAATATACAGGAAGACAGACGGGAGTGGATGACTCTCTTCCATCACTGAACATAGCAGTGTGGGTATGAATCCTTTGATCTTAAAAATCTAGAGGAAGGAGGATGACAGATTGGGTCAGAGCACTCTGTTCCATCACTGAACATAGCAGTGTGGGTATGAATCCTTTGATCTTATGAGTCTAGACCGAGAGAGACAGAAACTTACAGGATGACAGACAGGGAGTGGATGACTCTCTTCCATCACTGAACATTGCAGTGTGGATATGAATCTTTTAAATCTAGAGGGAGGAGGATGACAGATGGGAGCGGAGGACTCTCTTCCATCACTGAACATTGCAGTGTGGGTATGAATCCTATGCACTATAAATCTAGAGGGAGGATGACAGATGGGAGCGGATGACTCTCTTCCATCACTGAACATTGCAGTATGGGTATGAATCCTATGATCTTATAAACCTAGAGGGAGGAGGATGACAGATGGGAGTGGATGACTCTCTTCCATCACTGAACATTGCAGTGTGGGTATGAATCCTATGATCTTATAAACCTAGAGGGAGGTGGATGACAGATGGGAGTGGATGACTCTCTTCCATCACTGAACATTGCAGTGTGGGTATGAATCCTATGATCTTATAAACCTAGAGGGAGGAGGATGACAGATTGGAGCGGAGGACTCTCTTCTATCACTGAACATTGCAGTGTGGGTATGAATCCTTTGATCTTATGAATCTGGATGGAGGATGACAGATGGGAGCGGAGGACTCTCTTCCATCACTGAACATTGCAGTGTGGGTATGAATCCTATGATCTTATAAACCTAGAGGGAGGAGGATGACAGATGGGGAGCAGGTGACTCTCTTCCATCACTGAACATTACAGTGTGGGTATGAATCCTATGATCTTATAAATCTAGAGAGAGAGAGAGAGGGAAAAATACAGGATAACAGATGGGAGTGGATAACTCTCTTCTGTCACTGTCCATAGCAGTGTGGGTATGAATCTCATGATCTTATAAACCTAGAGGGAGGAGGATGACAGATGGGAGTGGATGACTCTCTTCCATCACTGAACATTGCAGTGTGGGTATGAATCCTTTGATCTTATGAATCTGGATGGAGGAGGATGACAGATGGGAGTGGATGACTCTCTTCCATCACTGAACATTGCAGTGTGGGTATGAATCCTATGATCTTATAAATCTAGAGGGAGGAGGATGACAGATGGGGAGCAGGTGACTCTCTTCCATCACTGAACATTACAGTGTGGGTATGAATCCTATGATCTTATGAACCTAGAGGGAGGAGGATGACAGATGGGGAGCAGGTGACTCTCTTCCATCACTGAACATTACAGTGTGGGTATGAATCCTATGATCTTATGAACCTAGAGGGAGGAGGATGACAGATTGGGAGTGGATAACTCTCTTCCTTTATTGTCCATAGCAGTGTGGGTATGAATCCTATGATCTTATAAACCTAGAGGGAGGATGATGACAGATGGGAGCGGAGGACTCTATTCCATCACTGAACATTGCAGTGTGGGTATGAATCCTATGATCTTATAAACCTAGAGGGAGGAGGATGACAGATGGGAGTGGATGACTCTCTTCCATCACTGAACATTGCAGTGTGGGTATGAATCCTTTGATCTTATAAATCTAGAGGGAGGAGGATGACAGATGGGAGCGGAGGACCCTCTTCCATCACTGAGAATTGCTGTGTGGATATGAATCCTATGATCTTATAAATCTAGAGGGAGGAGGATGACAGATGGGAGTGGATGACTCTCTTCCATCACTGAACATAGCAGTGTGGGTATGAATCCTATGATCTTATAAATCTAGAGAGAGAGACAGAGACAGACCGACAGAAACTTACAGGATGGCTGACGGGGAATGGATAACTCTCTTCCATGACTGTCCATAGCAGTGTGGGTATGAATCCTATGATCTTATGAACCTAGAGGGAGGAGGATGACAGATGGGGAGCAGGTGACTCTCTTCCATCACTGAACATTACAGTGTGGGTATGAATCCTATGATCTTATAAATCTAGAGAGAGAGAGAGAGGGAAAATTACAGGATAACAGATGGGAGTGGATAACTCTCTTCTGTCACTGTCCATAGCAGTGTGGGTATGAATCTCATGATCTTATAAACCTAGAGGGAGGAGGATGACAGATGGGAGTGGATGACTCTCTTCCATCACTGAACATTGCAGTGTGGGTATGAATCCTTTGATTTTATGAATCTGGATGGAGGAGGATGACAGATGGGAGTGGATGACTCTCTTCCATCACTGAACATTGCAGTGTGGGTATGAATCCTATGATCTTATAAATCTAGAGGGAGGAGGATGACAGATGGGGAGCAGGTGACTCTCTTCCATCACTGAACATTACAGTGTGGGTATGAATCCTATGATCTTATGAACCTAGAGGGAGGAGGATGACAGATGGGGAGCAGGTGACTCTCTTCCATCACTGAACATTACAGTGTGGGTATGAATCCTATGATCTTATGAACCTAGAGGGAGGAGGATGACAGATTGGGAGTGGATAACTCTCTTCCTTTATTGTCCATAGCAGTGTGGGTATGAATCCTATGATCTTATAAACCTAGAGGGAGGATGATGACAGATGGGAGCGGAGGACTCTATTCCATCACTGAACATTGCAGTGTGGGTATGAATCCTATGATCTTATAAACCTAGAGGGAGGAGGATGACAGATGGGAGTGGATGACTCTCTTCCATCACTGAACATTGCAGTGTGGGTATGAATCCTTTGATCTTATAAATCTAGAGGGAGGAGGATGACAGATGGGAGCGGAGGACCCTCTTCCATCACTGAGAATTGCTGTGTGGATATGAATCCTATGATCTTATAAATCTAGAGGGAGGAGGATGACAGATGGGAGTGGATGACTCTCTTCCATCACTGAACATAGCAGTGTGGGTATGAATCCTATGATCTTATAAATCTAGAGAGAGAGACAGAGACAGACCGACAGAAACTTACAGGATGGCTGACGGGGAATGGATAACTCTCTTCCATGACTGTCCATAGCAGTGTGGGTATGAATCCTATGATCTTATGAACCTAGAGGGAGGAGGATGACAGATGGGGAGCAGGTGACTCTCTTCCATCACTGAACATTACAGTGTGGGTATGAATCCTATGATCTTATAAATCTAGAGAGAGAGAGAGAGGGAAAATTACAGGATAACAGATGGGAGTGGATAACTCTCTTCTGTCACTGTCCATAGCAGTGTGGGTATGAATCTCATGATCTTATAAACCTAGAGGGAGGAGGATGACAGATGGGAGTGGATGACTCTCTTCCATCACTGAACATTGCAGTGTGGGTATGAATCCTTTGATCTTATGAATCTGGATGGAGGAGGATGACAGATGGGAGTGGATGACTCTCTTCCATCACTGAACATTGCAGTGTGGGTATGAATCCTATGATCTTATAAATCTAGAGGGAGGAGGATGACAGATGGGGAGCAGGTGACTCTCTTCCATCACTGAACATTACAGTGTGGGTATGAATCCTATGATCTTATGAACCTAGAGGGAGGAGGATGACAGATGGGGAGCAGGTGACTCTCTTCCATCACTGAACATTACAGTGTGGGTATGAATCCTATGATCTTATAAACCTAGAGGGAGGAGGATGACAGATTGGGAGTGGATAACTCTCTTCCTTTATTGTCCATAGCAGTGTGGGTATGAATCCTATGATCTTATAAACCTAGAGGGAGGATGATGACAGATGGGAGCGGAGGACTCTATTCCATCACTGAACATTGCAGTGTGGGTATGAATCCTATGATCTTATAAACCTAGAGGGAGGAGGATGACAGATGGGAGTGGATGACTCTCTTCCATCACTGAACATTGCAGTGTGGGTATGAATCCTTTGATCTTATAAATCTAGAGGGAGGAGGATGACAGATGGGAGCGGAGGACCCTCTTCCATCACTGAGAATTGCTGTGTGGATATGAATCCTATGATCTTATAAATCTAGAGGGAGGAGGATGACAGATGGGAGTGGATGACTCTCTTCCATCACTGAACATAGCAGTGTGGGTATGAATCCTATGATCTTATAAATCTAGAGAGAGAGACAGAGACAGACCGACAGAAACTTACAGGATGGCTGACGGGGAATGGATAACTCTCTTCCATGACTGTCCATAGCAGTGTGGGTATGAATCCTATGATCTTATAAACCTAGAGGGAGGAGGATGACATATGGGAGCGGAGGACTCTCTTCCATCACTGAACATTGCAGTATGGGTATGAATCCTATGATCTTATAAACCTAGAGGGAGGAGGATGACAGATGGGGAGCAGGTGACTCTCTTCCATCACTGAACATTACAGTGTGCGAATGAATCCTATGATCTTATGAACCTAGGAAGAGAGAGAGACAGAAACTTACAGGATGACAGACGGGGAATGGATAACTCACTTCCATCACTGAACTTAGCAGTGTGGGTATGAATTTAATGATCTTATAAATCTAGAGAGAGAGAGAGAGGGAAACTTACAGGATAACAGATGGGAGTGGATAACTCTCTTCTGTCACTGTCCATAGCAGTGTGGGTATGAATCTCATGATCTTATAAACCTAGAGGGAGGAGGATGACAGATGGGAGTGGATGACTCTCTTCCATCACTGAACATTGCAGTGTGGGTATGAATCCTTTGATCTTATGAATCTGGATGGAGGAGGATGACAGATGGGAGTGGATGACTCTCTTCCATCACTGAACATTGCAGTGTGGGTATGAATCCTATGATCTTATAAATCTAGAGGGAGGAGGATGACAGATGGGGAGCAGGTGACTCTCTTCCATCACTGAACATTACAGTGTGGGTATGAATCCTATGATCTTATGAACCTAGAGGGAGGATGGTGACAGATGGGAGCGGAGGACTCTCTTCCATCACTGAACATTGCAGTGTGGGTATGAATCCTATGATCTTATAAACCTAGAGGGAGGAGGATGACAGATGGGAGCGGATGACTCTCTTCCATCACTGAACTTAGCAGTGTGGGTATGAATCCTATGATCTCATAAATCTAGAGAGAGAGAGAGAGACAGACCGACAGAAACTTACAGGATGGCTGACGGGGAATGGATAACTCTCTTCCATGACTGTCCATAGCAGTGTGGGTATGAATCCTATGATCTTATAAACCTAGAGGGAGGAGGATGACAGATTGGAGCGGAGGACTCTCTTCTATCTTATGGATCTAGACAGAGAAAGACAGAAACTTACAAGATGACAGACGGGAGTGGATAACTCTCTTCCATCACTGAACTTAGCAGTGTGGGTATGAATCCTATGATCTCACAAATCTAGAGAGAGAGAGAGAGACAGACCGACAGAAACTTACAGGATGGCAGAAGGGGAATGGATAACTCTCTTCCATGACTGTCCATAGCATTGTGGGAATGAATCCTATGATCCATACCTGCCAACATTTGAAAATAACAATTAGGAATTTTTACCACGGTATGCCTTCCAAAAATAAGAAATTGCTCTTCCAGCGGCAGTGTAACTGGCAATACGCTGTAAATCTGTACCAAAAAGTGAATACAAATTCGCTGCTCGATCATGCAGCCATTCAACGCACTGAAAACTCTCAAATCGCGGCACATGATAAAACAAATTTAATTTGGCTTCAGCAACAAACTTCAACACCCCCCCCCAAAAAAAAAAATCCAGAAAATCAGAATATTCCGGAATATTTGTAAGTGTTGGTAGGTATGCTTACATGTGCACGTATGAGACTGTAATTAAATTTGATAGTCACTCAACTTTAGTTATATCCCTGATTAAACAAAAACTCAATGCATCAAATTGTTTAATGCCATCATCTTTTAAAGAGATAATGCTGAAATCAATAATAATCTGAACACCATAGTTGAACTTATGAAACAGTAAAATCAATGAGTCGCATGCAGTGTTTAAACTTCGTTAAAAATGATGTGTCAGCGTTTAGACACATACACAACGCATAGTAAAAGATCTTCCAAGCATTCACTCCATGCTATGATGAACATGTATATGTATGAAAGGCACATAATGATCACACAACCTCAACAGCAAATTCACAGGGACATTATCATGAAAATGAATGTAGAAAATCTGGATACAGATAACTTTTTTTCTTCTTTTTTTTTTCAAGTTTTTTTATTTTTTTATTTGGTTAAAACATCTTATACATAATACAAATTAAAATGAAACACATGTATTTCAAATATTTCATTATCATCATACAAAATTATGATAAACATAGTATGAGTAGAAATCGAGATTATGGATGAAAAACAAAGAAAAAAGAAGGAACAACCTAACAGGTTACTATATCTGTATATATATCTGTAAAGCGCTTTAAGAGGGCGTTCGGTCCTGAAAAGCGCTATATAAGAACTAGCTATTATTATTATATCATCCTAATTCTAGCATATTCCAATTTTTGCGAAATTTTAATCTCATACCATTATGCAACCATATCCAATATCCTGGAGGAATTAAAGCCTGGATACCAGTTTGTCATCTTACCTGGACCGAGGGTAGGATCGGAATGCAGATGCCCAACTCTTGCACAGTAAGCTGCAAGAAGAGGGTGGAATCACCCCCCTCTTGGTTCCTGATGAGGGGTAACCTGATGGCATCATTGACGGCCACGCCCTGGAGGTTGTCATCCTGAGCCATGGTCTTCCACTGCTCCGCCCATTGGTCATAGGAAGAGGTGTAGCTCAGCCATAGAAGCACAGCTGGGATGGGGAATGAAACAGGACATAATATTGTGTTAATGGGACCACAGCATTATGAAACAGTCGTAATATTGTGTTAATGGGACCACAGCATAATGAAACGGTACATAATATTGTGTAAATGGGACCACAGCATAATGAAACAGTACATAATATTGTGTAAATGGGACCACAGCATAATAACTACAGCTGGTGACTGACTCCATGGTGCAAATACATGTACATGTATGCAATAATGCGTAAAGGATGACAGTTCCATAGGAAAACAGTTTAATATGAAGCAAAGACTGAGATTTTGCTTTTGATACAACCCTGAATACTAGAAACATTCTTTACAAGAATCATTTGCTTGAAGCATGAACTTATTTCTCATTGGCCAAAAAATGTACATGTAGATAGAAATTTGAATTGTTGATGCATTATTTCTCTCAGTGTATTATCTTCCGATTTAAATGTCTGTCAATGCTCACCTTGATCAGCCATCTTCAGTAAAACACATATGGACATTAAGCTTCTACACAAATTGATTCCAATAATCAATTTCAATTCCTTTTTACTTTGGTGTGTACTGCAATTTCAATACATTTAGTTATTTTTTGTTTAAGTATCTAGGAAAGAAGAAAATGGAATGAAGTATTTGTCAAATGATCTCTATCTCTAAAAGTGGAGTCTTACCTCTATCAGCTGCACTGGATTGTACAAACAGTGTTGGTCTGTTGAGTGTGATGAGAAGGGTGTCCTTTCCCTCAGTCAGATCATCATTTATCTCCTGTTTACAAGTAAGAACAGGGGGGTGTTTCACAAAGATCCTAAGTTGAACTTAACAATTATGGAAAGCTGTTAGCATTTATGAAAATATTTGGTAAAAGTTATCTTAAAAGGCATAAAATGTTTTTCTATTATCAAGGAGATTTGATGTTCTTGATGTGGAATCTATAAAAAGTCTAAAATACTTGAACTTTCGCTTTTGAATATACTTTATTTTAAGGCTACAAATGGCTCTCCATAATTTTTAAGTCCAACTTAGAGATAAGTTCAACTTAGGATCTTTGTGAAACACCCCCCAGGTGTACAAGTATGGCAAGAATAAAACTTGAATATTCCAGGGCCCTTTACATCATCCCTTAACTCTCTTTCAACTGGACAATACACAACGAAATAGCCCCAAAAATACATGCTGATAGACAAGAGTTCATTAATTTGATTAAGTAAACTTTATTCATGTTGTAAGCACTCAACCATATATCATTAGAAAGGTAAGATTCTGAATTTTCATTTTACGCAACTGAAAGACTAATTAACATCAATATGCTAATTTTATGATAATTTGCATATTATTAATAAAACAATGAAAATTAACTTTTTTACTCAATTTCAGGATTCCAGTGCTAATTACACCATAAAGACAATGCTTATTATTCTCAAAATTGATATTATGGGAAAGGATAAATTCCAAACAAGAACCTCAAAAAAAAGAACTAACGATTTCGACAAAAAATGACTTTTTTGCGATTTTTTTTCTGAAAAATGAATATTTATATATTAGAGTATTACTTACTGTGATTTTTGGACAAAATATTTTTTTTTAGAAAAGTGAATCAACTTTATCTCCATTCAACTTTAAAGAGGTACTTAACATAGTATGGTTTACCAATTAACTGTGTAAAAATTATTTTACAAAAACCGTTTTGTTGTAAATCATTAAATTTGTTTAATTATGCAAATGAGGTAATTATAATATGGATGCATAATTCATATATCTAAGTATGCAATAGTAACCATATTGAACGTTCACATTTTTCAGAGTTAATTATACGATGATGGAGACAATGCCATTTGTTGTTGAAGTTGCAGTTACATGTACAACAAAATACCTGTTCCACAGAACAAATATGCAAAAAGAATGTGCTTCTTGGTGTTGCAAAGTACAAATTTGTGTAATTATGCAAAATATGTTATACAAATTACCATATTATGAATATTCATGTTTTATCAATATGCAATTTGTAAACACAGATTAATTTGTTAGCGTTGATTTTTACCATGCAATCATGGAGACAGTGCCAAGTGTTCTCCTAGTTGTAGTTTCAAGAAAGAAATCATAACTGTTTCATGAAGTACATGTATGTAATAACAAGAAGTTCTTATGGTCATGAAAAATTGAATTATTATACATAATGAATACTCTAATATTTCCTTTAAAAAAATACGCAAAGTTGGAAAGTCAGGTGAATCAAACAGTAGTCTACTTTGAAAATGTACACTAGCTGGCTAATATCAATGAGCTTATATGTTGTACTTCATAACTACATGTATTTCAGGTTTTCAAATAACATACATGTACATGTAGATGTATTACTCACTTGTTTTCATTCAAATAAATTCCCAAACAACTGATCTTTCTGTCTCTACTGTCGTTTCTTTGACTCCTTTTTATTTCCTGAATATTTTAAACTCTTTTTCCTTGTGAAACCTGGCATAGCAATTCCGTTTCTTGGTACAGCACAAATACCTATCACATTTTTCACACTTGGTGTCACTCTTGAAAGCATTTTTTCCCATTCCTCCCTCATAACACACTTTACATGTTCTTCTTTCTTTAGTTACTTCTGGAAGATGATACTCTTCCTCCTCCACACTCATACTTTTGACATGGCTAGGATGTTTAGACAAAGCATACAAAGGTACAAGCTGATCTGATTTTATACCCCCTAACTGTTGACACAGCTCTTCGCGAAACTGTCTCTGACCATAATGAGCCGGTTTAGCTATATTATACACATCTTTCCACTGAATGAACAAAACATATGCATTCACAATTGAAATATCAACGAAGTGAAAAAAAAGGGTTTTCCAATACTTGTGTGTTTGACGAAGGATATCATATTTCCCAATGAGCTGGTCAGACTTATCTACGCCCCCCATACTTTGATTATATGCCCCCACTAAATTTGGCCGCCGCACCAATTTCCTATGGAAAGTCCCATTTTCTTTGACTCTACGTAAGCAATAACCGAAGTCTGAGGCTGAATGCATCGATGACAAAAAACTAATAAGCTTATTGTCCTTCCACTGAAGAATAACAATGTCATTATCCCTCTGCCACCTCATATTGCCACGTGATGCTCGTTTTCCCCATTCTACTGATGTATCTTTAAAATCCTTTGGAAACCCTTTTCTTGTTTTGTTTACAGTCCCACAAGCAAAAATATTCATCTTCTTCAAATCACCTACAAGTTTTGAAGAAGTGTAAAAGTTATCAATGAATAACTTGTATCCCTGATGAGAAAGTTCTGAACACAATTCTAAAACCACATCATAGCTCAATCCATTCTCACTTCTTTTAGCATTTTTGCCAACATAGACATCAAAGTTCCATGTATACCCAGTGGATGATTCTGCCAGCACCCACAATTTAAAACCCCACTTGGTAGGCTTGTCACGTATATACTGGCGAAAATGAAATCTTGCTTTAGATCTCACCATACGTTCGTCAATTGCGATATTTTCTCCAGGCTGATAAAGTGCTTTGCAAGTCTTCTTCATGTGATCAAGTAAAAATCGCACTTTGCGTAATGGATCTTGTGGGTCTTCAGATCTGTGGTCAACTATGTGTAAAAATGACATGAGACCCTTGAATCTATCTCAGGCTGGTATAAATGCCCTTGCCCATGAACCGTGATATGGAAATAGTGTTGCCCAATACGAGTCTACATCTGGCAGTTGGACTAGTCCCATATATATGAGTAAGCCGAGGAGACTCCAGAACTCATCGCAAGTCAAATCTTTCCAGCTTCCATCGGGCTGCGCGTAGGTGCGTTTTGTTGCAATGTTCGCATTAGCATAGATGTTGGTGTATTCCACAAGGTTTTCCACGACCTGGACAGTAAAATAAAGTTTGAAAAAATCAATCGCCCTTGTGAATACACTTGCTGCTCCCCGCGTTCGCACGTTATCAAGTTGAATTCCTGGCGGATTCTTCGGACGAAACTTCTTTGCTGCCTTCGATGGGCCACCATCATCTTTGTCCTCATAGCTCTTGTACTTCTTTGCAGGACTGCAACAAGAAAACAGGGATGAAAATGTTTATTTCAAATGATTATTTGCTAACTGAGCAACTGTAGAGCCAGGTCAAGCATCTACACCTAACCTACGTCTACTACTGTATCATGTGTACAGTATTTTCTACTGCTGCAAATAATATTCAAACTGGTCTAGATTAAACTAAAGCTAGACCAAAAAATATAGTTAGTACCCTCATTTAGTCAAGGAAGGTCTAAATTTATAATACTCGTTTTGTAAAGAGCATTCCATAATGAATTTTGTTGACATGACTGCATTTAGCAGACGACATAATGTGCAGTCCCACATGTACATTTTTGTGTAATGAAAAAAAAAAATTCACGAAAAGTACTTCTGAATGTTTAGAAAATAATACAAAATACAGATTTAGAATACATGTTACATAAAGAAATTATAATTGAATGGTTATAATTACATATTTCCTCACAATATATGATTTACATTGATAATTTCAACTGAAAATCGATGTCATAACCAAACCGGAAGTTGAAAATTTAAATGGCCAGATCGGCCTTGCAGGTTTCAACTGTTTCAAGTGCATGAAACGATATGCATCAAAAACAAAAACTAATCGGTAAAATTTTATGAAATTATCCAATCCTTCAAAACTAATCAAATTGTGGCAATCATAATATTTTCTACGGGAAAATATCCCAATTCGATTTGAAAATAAACTGCAAAGATACAAAAAAAAGCCATAACTTACGGTTTTTTCTTCTTTGTTGATGCAGAGCTCCGTGCACGTGTACGTGAAATCCTATTGCTGGTGTGTGTTGATGTTGACGGTGCCTCTTCCGAGTCTTCGTCGGTGGATAATTCACTTGAAGTTTCAGAAATATCGCTTGATTGGCCTAACAATTGCTCATCCATATTTAATTCTTCTTCAGAATCCATCTCTGAGTTCTGATCGACCGTTTGGGGATCCATACTGATGTTCTAAAATGATGATTTGATGTGGAAAATGCAACAATTCTTCGCACGCTGACTGCGTTGCGCACACAGGGACACTTCGTGAACGATCGTGAATGATCGTTTTGTGTATGCAAATTAGAAACCGCCGAAAGGGGCCGAGCATTACCGGGAAATACCTTATTTGGATATCAGTCGAAAGCTTTCGATTCAAGCTTTCTTTTGTTACCTCACTCGAGGTTTTACGACTTCATACGGAAACTCACGAAGCATCGCAAATTCATTTATAATTTTACCGGTCATATTTGACCGGCGATTGCGATGTCCGTTGAAAGAGAGTTAATTTTGCGCAATAACATTAGGTAAAATCTATCTATCTATCTGTTTGACCACGGTGTGCACTTTTCAGGGAAGTTGAACAGAGCAGATTTTGATATCCCTTTTAGACCTCTCCCCCCCCCCCCCCCCCACCCCCACATGTTGGCAATTTGATTTCATAAAATGGCAAACACAGTACCAATACTGCAATCAACGGTAGGTAAATTTGTAAACAAGGGCACAAAGACAACATGAATGCATCAGGGGCCTGTTTCATAAAACTTGTTATCTATAACAACTGCTAAATTTCTATCACAAATTTGCTCTCAGCCAATCAGATGCCATGATTTAAGTAGCTTATAACAGTAGCTTGTAACAGTAGCTTATAACAGTAGCTTATAACAGTAGCTTATAACAGTAGCTTGTAACTTGTTATTGATATCAAGTTTTATGAAACAGGGCCCTGGGGGGTGTTTCACAAAACTTGTCCTTGGTTATCAGCAGATTTGTCACTGATTTTTGTAATTTGTCACTGAAAAAAGGCTTGTGAAACAGGGCCCTGATGTATACCTTGACAGTATTCCTGAGTCCTATCTTGGTCTTGAAGTAGGCCAACTCATGGAACTCTGGTTCTGCTTCGATGAAGACTGGGTTTTTGACCAGGGTACCCAGGCTTAGGTTGAACTCGATCAGAGCCTTGGCAAACATCCGCATTCCTTGACCGCGATTGACTAGACAGGAGAAATATAGGGGAAAGATAAGCATCCTGAAAGATATGCAATTGATTATACATGAAAATATTGTTTTAAATTTGAAAGAGATCAGTTATTACGTCATTTAAATATTCATTTTGCACCCAATCTCAAGTTCTTTATTAACCTTTGAGTGAGGATAATCTAACAACTTGGCATAGGATATAAAAAGCAACCTGTAATACAAAAAGTTATAATTTAAGAAATTCCGGAATCATGTACTTTTGTCTTATAGAAGCTCATAATAATCCAGCTTTCTGCACAGTGCAAATCAATAAACAGTGAAACCTGCTTTAGTGACCACCTGTATAGAAAGACTACTTGTCTATAAAGACAAAATTGTGTGTTTTCCTTGCACGGCACTTCTCATAGAAATGTGTAATAAATGAACCTGTACGTAAAGACCACCTGCCTCTAAAGACTACTTTTCTTGAGTCCCTTGATTGGTCTTTATATTACAGGTTTCACTGTATAATTTTGCATTGTGAGCAACATTGTCAGCAGTCGACAAATACATGAACATGTATTGGGAGTGCAAAGCTCTGGGTCACACGCATATAAGGCAACGATATTTTGAATAAAGCAGGACAATATTTTCACACTGAACATTTTAATTAGTAAGAACGAAAGAAGAGAGTAAGAAAGACATACCATCCTCTGCACCCGAATCTGTCTCTGTATGAGGTCTGTTAGAGAGTTCAAGCTCTACCACTCCTGTCTCAAACCTGACAGCGCTGGCAGTGGGGCTGGTGGCTGTTACTTGGATACCCTAGTGATAGCAATAACAAAAAAGAATGTGGAGACAAAATGGTGGAGGATTATACATGTATAACAAATATTATTGAGTACTGGTATGTCCTCAACTATCTGCTGCCTATGATGTCTACGTAAAACAAACAATTTGTGCCACCCTCTTTCTCTCTCTCTCTGTTTCCTTTCTTGTAACTTCATTGTTGGAGCGCATATCCCTCATCTTTTATTATCATATACCACCATTTTCTTTCTCTCTCTCTCTTTCTCTCTGTGTGTCTGTTTCCTTTCTTGTAACTTAATTGTCGTATCACAAATCCTTCAATTCCTGTAATCATCTACAACCCTTCTTTTTCCCTTTCTCTTTCTCTCTCTCTCTCTCTCTCTCTCTCAAGAATTGCTTTCTATAATTTACTCTTCCAACCCCCTCCTCTATACAGTATCTCCCATCATAGAATGACTTAAGAATACCACATACATGTAGGCCTACTTCTTCTTACAGTATGGCCAAAGTAATCCTCAGTGACTACCTGAAGAAGGATAATCTCACCTCCAATCTGACTTGCATGCTGTATGTAAGTCTCTCTACCGTAGGAGTGGATGGTGGGAGCTTGGTCTTGGATGACTCTAAGACGGGCCAGTGAGTCTGCTGTATACCTCTCACCATGTTGTTCAATTCCTAGAGAGGAAAATAATTTTCAAATAAAAAGTTTTATCCTTAGGCTTCCTTTGATATTAAAGCAGTTTATCATTTTGTCTTCAAAATGTGGGAAATTAACATTAAACCAGCAATCGCTAAAAAAGAAACCCAACAAATAATAAAAATTATTAGCCAAACTGGACCCAAACAATTACTGTTGAGTAAATGTAACAACATGTCACAACTGAGATTTCATGAGACAAATACTGTTTGTGTCATGACAAACACAGTTCAGACGGACCTGATTACTTTTGTATGGGGACCAACCTTTCGAACATCGCAATCCGAAAGACATGACTCATTTACAAATTGGCGTTTTTCAGAGTTGGTTTAAAGGCAAAGACAGAGGGCTGGCCATTAGACTAATTCATAACTCCCTTTTCATCATACCTGCCGTTCGTTTCCTCATTGTTCATCTGTACAAGTACAGTGTTCTACGATACCAAACTTCAAAATCAAGAGCCTATCAGAGTTTCAAACATAACAAATCAAACTTTTCTTTCTCCAAATATGAAAGTGCTCTGTGCAACATACTGTATATGGGTAGTTGAAACTGCTTACAGCACTGCAAGGGTTAAGGACCCTCTGCGGGGAAGCTGACGACACCATAATCATACCTTGAGAATAACTTTCTGAACAGTGATGAGATGATTGACAAGATCGGGTGAGAGGGTGTGCTGGAAGGCTTGTATCTCCGTCACAGCCTCTAGGATATTGTTGCTACCCTGTCTAGAGCTGGCCGTGGTGGTGGTGGTCGAGCTGCTCTCATTCTGAGCGTCGTACAGGCCGTAGCGACCTTTGAAATGGATTCCTGGGAAAGTGATCTTGGCAGGGGCACCAAACTCTGCTGCAGGAACCTAGTACATAAGATAATCATAGTTTTATTTCATTTTGAGGGATATGTCCATGTGTCGTTCAGAAAGGCTGATCTTTTCAGTGAGAGAGAATCGTCAATGATCTACATGTATCAAAGATTCTTGTGTTATCAAGAAAATATCACAAAACCTTGTTGAATATCACAATGGTTATGCAATAATTTTATGTTGGGAATTGATCATGCTTTTTTATGTGGGGAAACAGTGTCCCTAATCATTCTAAACTTGTACAAATTAATTTTTGAATAACACATAATGGAGCAACATTACAAAAACATTACTGAAAATAACAATGCTAAAGCCAGCATACTCCTCTGCATCTCAAGGCCAATGGTAGCAAATAAATCATCAAAGTGCACACTTGTCTTAAAAATAACTCCATTGTAAAAAAGATCAACTTTAATCATGCGACAAAATACAGCCACGCAAACTAATTGCCGAAGCTGAACCCTACCAAACACTTTAGTGTATATATAGCAAGGAACTTACTGTGGATATGAACTTGAATGAATGTTCTGTGATGTCTGCAGCAAATGTTCCTTCTTCACCCCATGAAGCAGTCCCTGATGTACCATCAATCTGAGTCAATAAAGGAAGAATAAACCATAAATCAAATTGGAGATAATCTTGTGTTTTGCCAGGGACAGGCAGATCCTTGCAGGATCAAACAGAATGGAAATGGAAATACGAAGGAGAAGGCATGAATTTGGAAATTATCTTGGATGGAAGCTAATA
Source organism: Strongylocentrotus droebachiensis (assembly GCA_035222895.1). Lineage (NCBI taxonomy): Eukaryota > Metazoa > Echinodermata > Echinoidea > Camarodonta > Strongylocentrotidae > Strongylocentrotus > Strongylocentrotus droebachiensis. Next base: position 182,559 of record JAVYIG010002566.1, read on the forward strand.
TGCATATTATACAAATTATAATCATTATAATGCTTCAAAATGTGTTCATCATGTTCACTGACTTTATAAAGAATTGATTTTTACACCAGACTTGCCTTACTGGTTCCTTAAATCCAACTTGAGAAAATTATATGAATTATAATCTCTTTATTGTTGAAGCTAATTTGTGCATTTTTGTACATTTAACATTTTTATCTTTTTCAAAGATCTTGAAACATCAACAAAGTATATTTCCTACCGTATACTGCGCCTGTAACTGTGGAAGAACCGATGCTTGGAGAACCACTGTCTTCACCCTAGTGACCCCATTCAACGTCCATCTTGCCTCTGCCCTGCCCGGTGGCCATGTCTCGTCCATCTTGCTTCCCGACAGACTGGGCTTAGAGGGCGCCGCAGCTATTACAACCTCTTCCTGGGTTGATCTGATCAAAGTTAATGATAATAAGAATAATCCAAATTATTACATTGCAAATTGAGATGTTTACAAACTTACATGTATCTTGAGTGTGAGGTACATGTACGCATAATAATGTTAGGTATAGATTAAGAGATTTCCAAGTGTCAATAAGTGTACCAACATTTGTTCCAGGCATTATTTTATTGAAAATATGTAAGGCTAAAGCTAATGTTTCAATAAGTTAGGATGATGGTTAAAGGTTTAGGGTTAGGATGATGGTCAGGTCAAGGGTTGAGTCTACGGCCTAAGGAAAGTTGGTGCTAGAATTGATCCCACAGCCAATGTCGCCAAGGCATTTGTCAAACAATCTCCATGAGACATCAATTAAGAGTAACTTATGGTAAACGTACAGTTAGGGGTATGAATATTACATTGACTGACATATACATGTACAGTCAAACCTGTCTATAGCGACCGCCCAAGGGAAACACAAAAAGTGGTCTTAGTAGACTGGTGGCCTTTTTAGACAGGTTCCTTTAGTACATGTTTCAATGAGAAATCATTTTAAAGGGAAACAAAAAGTGTCTTCCTTGTAGACAGGTGGTCACTAAAGCAGGTTTGACTGTATTTCAAAGAATAAAATCAGTTATACTTGTGTACAATGATTTGCTTTGTTATGTTTGTCCAACAATTCTGACCTGTAGCTCTTCTGAGTCTGTTTGAGCTGCTGTATCCGCTGCGCCAGTTTCTTGCTGCTCCGTGACACCACGGCACTGAGTACCGACAGGTTCATAGGGACGGTCAGATTGACCATGTCCACTCCGGTGGCCAGAGACACCTGGTTCTGATGGTCAAGACTACCCGATAGAGAGACGGTGGACTGAGGCTTGTCGATGGTCAAGCTGGCGATGGTGCTGTAGAGGGATATACAGTGATGGTTTTGATGTGTATGACAATACTGACGATGAAAAAAAAAAGTGACAATAATAGACTAGAATGTACTGAAAACGATGCTGATAGTACCATAAAAACTAACTATTCTATCACACAAAAATGGGATATGGTGCACTGGTTATAGCTGGAAAACGGTCAGATATCAGTTGACCCATTCCTACTGGAACCGGGTGATCCCAGTATTAAGCCTATGGAATGAGAGAATTCAGTATTTAACAGGTTTAAACATATTAAAATATGGATTCATAGTAGGTAACCCTTTACTTCATTTTTGTTATGAGAGGTCGATCAAGTACATTCAATAGATGGTTACAAATCATGTACAGTCAAACCTGTCTATAGCGACCGCCCTAGGGAAACACAAAAAGTGGTCCTCGTAGACAGGTTCCTTTAGTACATGTTTCAATGAGAAACCATTTTCAAGGGAAACAGAAAATGTGGTCTTTGTAGACAGGTGGTCTTTGTAGACAGGTGGTCACTAAAGCAGGTTTGTAAGACCCCTCCACTAATATACAGTACTCACTAGAAATCCTTCTTGGCCTTCTCTGATAGTTCCAGCGTGACTGCCGTTGTCTGCAGTGATGCTCCAATGGAGGGGAATTTCCTCCACAACGCAGCTGGTACATAGCCTGTACAATGAACACAGATGGTAGATTAATATTGTGATTTCGGAAGCATTAGGCCTAAAAAAAAAAATAATGTTGCATTGCCCTTTAAGTGCCAAAACACTTTTTTTTTTTAAATCCCTCTTTGGGCTGGTATTTCTCAGTTTTGAATGCTTTAATACATTTTTTTTTCTAAAAAATTGTTAATTTTTTTTATTTTTTAAAGATTTTTGGGTCGGTCGCAAAGGGCGATACAACATTTTTGTTTTGTTTAGGCCTTATCAGATTAATTTGTTTATTAATTTTCTCCAACAAAAAAACAGGTTTCATGTTCTCTCATAGAATAAAACTTATAAACATATATTCACTACTGACAAGAGCTTTCTTGGGAACCTTCTGCATTTCCTCACAAAATAACCTACATGTATTTGCAAATAATTCCAATTGGAAAATGTTCTTCATTAATAGTACTGAAGTATCCTTAACATATTAACAACATGTACATATAAAACCTACAGGTAGCCACTCCCGCCAACTATCCTCTCCAACCGGCGCTATAGTTCTCCTTAGAACTATAAGCTAAGAAAGATAACCAACAGTCCTTTTCAGGACTACACACACTCAAGAAGAAATATTACTGAGAGTCCTTTTTCAGGACTTCCCAATCCTCCCTCTCTCTCACATGGTGCAACCGCAAGCCTACTATATACATTGATAATAACAATAATAGTATAATAATATTAATATGTAACATCTATATGGCATATCAAAGTAATACATTTCAATGTGCTTGTAACATTAAAATGACAGATACCTTGCATGGGCAAAGTCTGTTGGAGGGAGAAGCTGCCAGTGATGTAGGTCGTATCAGCCTCTAGATGTAGTCCAGCTAACTGGGCCAGAAGACAGACCTCATCCACAAGAATAGTCCCGATGAGAGAGACCTCCAGACCCTCGATGTCAGGTGTGGGCTGGATAGCCTCTTCAGCAGTGCCGTCTAGATCATCAAGGGCACCCATGGCTAAGGCATCTCTGTAAGGACAGGTTATTATTAAAACAGAAATTTGTGGGATCAGTGACACTTGGGCATTCAGGAGTTAAGTCTATGTTACACTAGCCATGGGGTGTTGGGTGGAGTTAAGTCTTTGTGTTTCCTGGAAAGCCCACATTTTTCTGAACATTTTGTTAACAAATACTCATTTTGGCAAAATATGGAGTTACTTCTTTGAGTCACTGAACCCTCGAATTCAAAATTAAAATTCATGTTCACAGTACTGCTGGTTACACCAACGTGAAAATGAAAAGGGTTCAATTGAATCTAAATGTTGATTCTAAAACACAGAACTATCCCATGGACCAGCAAACCCTTAAAAACTTTTGTCCTGACAACTGCCCCTTAGGACAAACTAAAGATGACTACTTTCTAAGATAAATATCCCAGCACAACAACCCCACGCTAGAACCCCCTAAAAAACTTCCATCTCAAAAAGTCTCTGTTCAGGACAATAAACCTCTAGGACAACTAACCTTCTGAAATAAAGGAGTGCAGGGGAGTACAAGTATATCAGTAAAGAAGGGGGTACTAATTTTGATGATTGGTAATTAGATGATTGGTACAGTGTAGTTTGTACTTAGAATGTATCAGTCATATTTTAAAGGAATATTATGATTATTTTGCTAATCACCATTTTAGTAGTCAACAGGTATATATACACTTCATCAACTTAAGAAATTCTAATTAGTGTACCTTTGATAAAACAACAATTTTACTTTGAAATAAAGTTAAATAATATACCTATCTTGTGGCATGCCAAGTCCAAGGTCTTGCACTCCCTCCATCATACCCCCACTTCTCTCATTCCCTTTCGCACTGAAGAGTGGATTCACAAAGACATGGGTCGTGGCGACACTAACGGGTTCATTCACACCAGAATAAAGATTGATCAGGTGGTACATGGTCTGCCAGCATTTAGGAATGCTGTCGCTCTCTGCATGCGAGTCGAACGATTCGGCGGTAGAGTAGAGACTGGCTGTCTCGTGCTCCTTGAACTTGAGGTTCCGACTGCGCTGAGAGCTCTGGCGCGCCCGTCCGAGGGTGTCCATGTTTGGCGGTGTGAACACCTTGTTGCTTCGGCGTGAAGGGTTTCTAGTGTGTCTGCTGTTGGCGGCCCTGGCACGTAGGTCTGCTATGCTTCCCTCACCTTGGGGCATGCTTGATACATATTGCTTGAGTTTGAGATCCGTCTTTGCATGTTGGAAGTTCTCCACCATCTGAATGACCTGCGATCCGGACATATACAGAATTATAAAATCACATTCCTAGCACATTAAGAAATTGGTATGATTATTGCATTTATTAGGTAGTATGTTTGCTCTTAAACAATTTTGTCTGCACATGGTAAACTCTGCTCATTGCAACATTTTAAAGTTGATACTCTCAGCAAATAAATGTCCCTTAATTTGTTACCTACGGCAAGTATACGTTATTTTTAAGTTTTTCAATTACTTAGTATATCACAACAAAATTCTGTCTACTCGAAATCCTCAATTGAAATGTCTAAAATATCCGCCTCTCTTTGCATAGAAAATCAGTCACGGCGCTGGTCTACTATTTATGACCTCACGTCCGGGAGAGAGTATATTCACGTACCCGGATGTTCCATAGCAAACATGTGCAGAGTGATAAGATTTTCTGCATATTTTTGTTTCAAAGGCTGAAAAGTCTAATAAATCATAATTCTATGTACAATTCTTTACCTTCCCCTAGTACTTCATAGTATTAATATCAATTCCCCTTTTAAAAATTATGACATATACATGCCAACGATGTGCTATTAGTCGATATTTTCACCATGTAATTTCTGTTTTGGTGTTGAAATCGGCCCAGGCACGGAGTGAACAGTAGGTCTACCCGTACCCATGCACAGTTCATTACCATACACTACAGCGATCTCCCGATGGTTTCTTCCTCCTTTTTCCCATGTCTTTCGCCTTCCTTGGCCCTGAACATCCTTCATCTACCAATTCTGACACCGGTAGTCAGGAGCAAGTCTTTGTTAGTTGTTTTTCTTAGCTGGCAACGTCGCTTTCATTCTCTTGCAGTTGCCGATAAACATATAACTAGCGCACGTACGTTCCATCACAAGCAAGCAGCGCCTAGAGCAGCGGCTTGGTCTTACCTCCCGATTTTGCTCGCTTCACGAACGTTCATGCAAGAGCCGCATCAAAATATTATAGAGGAAGCGCGCTTGCATGATCTCGTTCAAGTTTGATATTTTACAACATAAAATGTTTAACTGGTACTGTATCCTTTTTTGAGGCAGTCACACACATCTATGATAAGTACTATCATAGTTCTAGACCTATTCGTTTTACAAAACTGCTCATGTACATCTGATGACAATATAATGCATCCGCCTATTCATAAGTGCATGATTTAACTTTAATTCCTAAGCAGTAAACTTGTCTTAAATCTCTACCAAATAGGTGAATATGAGGATATAAAAAGAAATCAGCGACTGGAAAATGTTGCTTCGTTATTCTTCATGCAAATGAAAACAGAAAATCCATCAAATATACTCCTTAACAACAACAAATCTAAGCTCTGACAGGATAGCATTTACGTAGGGATATCACTGCCATTCACTCTCACTGAGCCCATGACTCCTGTTCGTGACGTCACGGATAGAGGCCCGACTCTACGTGCACTTCCGGGTTTCAGACTTAGATATTTTGGTAGAGTTTACTTGAATAAATTCATTATTCTAAACTTGTTTTGTCGGGTGGACACCATTTGGTGTTATTATGGGGGTTAAAAGCTTTCTATTTATGTAATTATCTCAGTATTTGGGATTGTCTTAGAGTATCAACTTTAACCTTCTTGACAGGACCCCTTTTCCCAAAGGGTTGTAATCGATGTGAATGAATCATAACTTAAGGAGAAATCGATATCAACCTTAAGTCTGTACACTGTTTTTTATGATCAATTCAGATCAATTGCAACTCTTGATATGACAGAGCAATGAAGTGAATTTTGAGTAACAAGTACCAAACAGATTTGGCAAACTTACTTGACTTAGGAGTCTCAAGATAGCCATGTTGATGACCTGGACAACGGACCCCACATGGATGTCACAGCAGATCTCAATGCTGCTGCTGCCACTGAAGAATGTAGTACTGGTTGCTTTGAACAGAGATTCACTCTTCTCTGAAGGAGCGGTCTCCCTCATCATGGCACGGATGTGGATCTTCTCACAAAGGAAGGCAGGAGTGTCTGCAGATCGAGGGGCACGGCCGCTGCGAAGGTGCTTTGAACTGGACTTGGTGATGACAACCCTGAACTGATCCAGCTTGAACTGGAAGGACACTTGACCGACCGACTGAATCAACTTGGCCAGCGGCTGAGAGGACTTTTTCTTGTGGAGTCCAAGGTTGGTGAGGAGTGGTCTGAAAAGGGTGTCTGCATCACCAAACTGCTGGACAGTCGGAGTGACTACAGGACTTTTCGGCGCAGGAGTGGTGCCTGGGACTCGGTAAGCTGAGCCACTCTCCAAATCAATGTCTAAATTTCCAACGGGACCACCTCCATCATATTCTATGTCATCATCGATTAACCGTGGATTAGATTTGTTCAGATTATCATCGATGTCATCACTGCACATACTTGAAGCTGGACTGAAGGCATCATGTTTGTCCTCTTCGTCCAAAGTCTTGTAGCCTCCCTTCCACTTCTTGGCTGAAGCCCCTGAAGCCGAACCAGCATTACTGGTATTTGTCATGGACCGATAGCGCGTCGCAGAATCCCCACTTTGGTCCCTCTGTCTATTAGAAGATGACATCTCTCTAAGCCAATCAGTAGGGTGTGGCTGAACTCTCCCAGAGAACTCCGCATAGATGCTCTTCTGAAGGCCAACACCAATCCGATCTGAATACTGGGACATTGTCAAAGGATCCATCAGCTCGCTGTCTCCAGTATGTCCAGCAGAAGGAGGCACATCAGACATTGGGTCCTCGCTGATCTGCCTTGGCGTCCACATCTCATCTTCCATCAAGAGTCCACGTTCCTCAGGGGACTTGTAGACCGCCACCTGCTGCGGGAAGCGTGCCACATTGACCTGAGGGTTGATCAGGGAAAGTGTGACCTTCCATTGCCTGATCAGGGTGTTGGTACCACTCTCCAAGGATGACAGGGCAGGTAAATCTTCTCCAGAGACTATCTCCTCGATCTTCTGCCAGTCAGCTGATGCAAGGTAGCGCCACAGGATGCCCATAAGCTGGCAAGACAGATCCTGCAGCATGGCATCAGAAATGGCTGCCCATCTGGTTTGCTTCTTCTGTAAATTATATCACAAATCACAAACAGTTTTAAAGTTTGAATACAGACAATTACATAATCTTAAACACAGTAATTACTGTGAATGTCAATAGCCTGTCATACACCAGACTCTACTCTTGTATGGATTTTGAATGACAAAAGATCAATTGAAATAAAATGAAAAGGACTTAAAACATAGTGATTCACACTGCTTTTCCTCTGCAATGTAGTACATCTACTTCCAAGCAAAAAACTACATGTAAATAGCAGAATAAAGATGATACTGAGGTTTACCCTACACAAGTACATGTTTGATATTACATTTCCCTTGTTTTCAATACAACATTGACTGCAGTAATACATCTATTTACATAAGCACAAGAACATCTAATTGAATTGTGTAAAATATAACACATGGGAATATAAGCATTTCTTTGCCTTCGGCAGTGGTTGATGATTTTCCAGATTGTCGTGAGCCTCAGCCATGATGCAAGCCATTAGTGCACAGCTGCGGAAGTGCCTGGCATCGACGATGTCTCCTACGGATGTCGTCAGCCCTGTCATTGCCCTCAGCCATTCATCCAGGGCCGGGGAGGCTGTGGTCAGCAGATTCGTATCAGATCTACCAGAAAGAAAGAGATGGAGGTGGAGTCAATTTTTTTCTCCCAAAATTCGCCAAGACGGATTATGCCTGACAACTTATTGATGCCAGATGTCATTTCATGATACATCAAGAGATCTGAAGTTTTAGCCTGCTTCAAGAAGGAGTACATTTGTAGGTTTAGCCGCTGTAAAGAAACCATTCTGTTCTTCTCTGTTCTCAATGAAACAGTGTTATACTGGGTCTGGAGGAAGTAGACAAATTTCAGTTTGTATGATCTGCCTTTCAACACAGGCTGCATGCATTTACATAAAAGCATTAATTTTTCCTTTGTCCTTCTTTATAAACCAAAGCCTATTTCTCTACACATATTAAATAATTAAAGAGCTGACAAGTTTACATACTAGTAATTTCACAATTAATAGTAAACATACATATATGGATGGGGTGTCCAAAGTTTGTGTACATTGAAAGAAAAATAGGAATGTGATATTCAATCCATAATTACTCAAATTCTACATAAATTCCTTAGATCAATTGTTAAAAGAATTCTAACGAAAATTTGCCAAACAAATTTCAAATTTAGAAAATCTGATGACCCTGGCCTATGCATTTTGGATAAGTTAAACCAAAAAGCAGAAAAAAGGCCATAGATGTCTCTTTACCCTTGGATAAATGATTCCTTCTTTGGTTGAGGTGGGGTGGGCAGGTGAGACCAGAAGCTACTGATATGAATACAAAAGTCCAAGCCTCTTTCTTTGGTATCAGATGGCTTCTCGAGGCTACTGCCTCCAGAGCTGAATCGATCCCTCCTCTTCCGCTTCCCGCTGCCTTCCCTTGCGGAAGAAGATGAATCTGTCCTCTTCTTGCCGGAAGAACCTGTGTCCTTTTTGTCTGTTCTCTTCTCAGACTTCTTGCTGTCTCCCGCAAGCTTGATCTTGGGGAGGGGGATGTCACCCCCTTGTCGACCGCACTTGATGGATATCTCCTCCATCCCGCTCTCTGCCATAATCCAGGACTTTGGCATGTGGACGGACAACCTGCGTTTCCTCGGGAGGGAAGAGTACCTGGAGTCTGCTTCATCTGCACTGACATTGGGGGGAACCTTGGAGGATAGGGTGAACTGCACCTGAGTGTACTGCTCTGGAATGGCCGTAGGACTCTCAATGGTCTTGATTCCAGGTTTGGCAAGCCTGCGGAGCTGGGCGTGAAGCTTGAAGAACTTGATCAGGGTGACGACTGTTGGGTCGCTCTGTTCCGAAGCGCCCATGGCTACGGCCGCCTGGGTGTCTTGAGGTGCTTTCTTTCCAGCAGTGTTCTGGTTCTCGACCTTGATGCTCCGGTCAATCTGTTTGATCCAAAGGTTAGCTTCAGAGGAACCAAGCTGAGCAATCAGCAAGGAAGCATTGTTGCTGGTCAGACTGGGAACACCCACACCATCTTCGGGAACTTGGAGAACACACAAATTGACCTAATAAAAAAGACATAAATAAAGAAAGTCACGTTTCCACAAGGAAAATCATGAGAAAACATGGATATTAGGTCCACGTTATCATTTGTTACCCTTTAGCTTTTAACAGGTACAATACATACACCATATCAAATACTTTGCCCTTATTCTAAATAAGAAGCATCAACATTGTCTTAAAGTCCTAGAGGACACATGAATTGACCTAGAAAAACAATAAATCAAAAAAGTCACCCTGGCTTCGACACAAATATACATTTTTAAACAACATTTATATATTGCAACTGTCTCATATCTCACTAATTTTTCATCAATCATTACTATAGTCTGTAGGCTTTGAATTGTCAAAATATCCTTTTTCCAATTGCCACTCTAAAAGGTAGGGACTGACCTTGGGTAGTTTGACCGTCATGGTGACCGTCTTAGTGCCGTCCTCTCTTTCCTCGGAATCTGCGTTGTTGTTGAAGTTAGCTGAGGCTTGCTGCTGCTGCCTGGACAGACTGGAGCTGCTTCCACCCTCCGGTAGAAGGCCACGGAGGAAGAGGGACTCCACATCGGCGATGCAGGAGTGGTGGAGGGAGGACAGGAGGGTGGCAGGATGCTGGCTGGTGGTGATGGCTTTGGCAGCATCCACATACCTTTGTAGAGAAAAATGTCAATTTCAGTTAATTATTTTTATATTTCACAAACATTCTATATAAACAGAACAGGAAAATGAAAGTAAAATTGTGAACACAAAAAACAAAGCCAATGCATTATTAAATAATCCTCATGTGTCATCGAAATATGTCAACTTTCCTTGGCTCAGCAGACAGTAAAATTGCCCATTGGGATTGCATAATCTTCTTACATATCAAGATTCCACAGCGAACACTCACTTTGTTGATAGATCTATTTTGATTCAAGAATCCCTGAGAAGGTGCACTGTACAAGTGGTGATTGTTGACAAAGGAGCGACGACTCAACGTTAATTTGATATTTGTTCAAAATATGGAAACGTGTTTACAATTTTCTTCTGTTGACAAATCATGTAAATCTATACCAAAGGACTGTCAACAACAGCACCATTGGTGATATGCCTACCTGTTGATAGCGACCAGAAGCAGAGGAGTCATAAGCACATTGACAGGTCCCTGGATCTCAGCAAAGACTGATGTTCCCGATGATGGCTCTAACTTGATGGCTGATGCTGCAATATAGGTCGAAAAAAAGAGAGGTTGATAAGATTGTCTGTTAAAAATCATATAAGCATCAATGAAATATAAGCTTTGACACAGAGAGACTGTCCCCTCTGGGCTCTCTAAGGATGAGATACTAATATAGCTAAATAAACAAAACATGAAGCATCTCTATATACAGGAAATTTTTCGGATGGGATTGTTTTTTATCCTTTTTTTTTTTTCTCTAAAAATCGGTAGTTGATTCCAAATTTTAGACTGGTTTTATGTGTAGATACTCATTATCTGATCATAGATGATAATAGGGCAATTTTCTAACTCAGTTGTAAGCCCTAGCTAGTCAAGAGTCTCATTACTAAGTGCTACATTAACACTATACAGGGTAAAAACTGAACTTACTCGTTGTATGTGAAGTTTCTGCAGCAAAGAGTCTTTCATGCAGATCCTGCAGGCTTGCATCCCTGTGATCACTCGCATGCCGTACACTGGAATGGTCACTGACATCTTCGCTGTCCGATGAAGTGATATCAGAGTCTACTGCTGTGATAATCTCTGGACCCACACCCTGCTGTTGCTTCACGAACCCCATCATCTGTATGGATGCCTGGTACATGGAGCTGGAAGGTGTCATGTCCGCCGGGTCAAAGTTCACATACTGCTTCCAGCTCTCCAGGCTGAGAGGCACCGACCATCGGTGGCTGGTGACTCTCGTCAGGTAGGGAGAGTACGGAGAATGGTTCTCTAGATCCTTGCGCTTCACCGTTCCATCCTTCTCATCTCGCATTCTGATCAGAGTGTCTTCAGATGATGCCGCCGAGACAAATGACTCGGTGGAGGTAGCAGAGTCCATCTGCTCTGGACTGTGATGATCCGAACTGGAAATGGTGGACTGAACTTTGAACTCTGAGAGAGAGGAACCAGAGTCGGTGGGAGGATGGACAGTTGATGGAATGCTGGTTGAAGAGTTACTGGTGCGAATGGCAGCTGCCAAAGTACTATCTTCTCCTGCAGAGAAGTACTCGCTGTCAGCACCACTGGTGGGAGAGTCAATAGAGCTGGCACGTGTCCTGTCTGGTCCTTGAGGATATTGTTCAAAGTGCATGGCTCTGCCAGCTTTTGACATGGTATCTGTACTGTATTTTCTGGGAGGAGGAGGAACTCCTGACTGTTGCTGCTGCTGCGAATCTACAGGAAGACTGTGAGAACTGCCCACGAGTTGTGCATCTACTGGAACTGTGTTCGAGCTGATAGTACTGGAGGAATCGCAATGCTGATGCGAGGTTGGTTCTGAGCAGATACTGCTCCGGACAGCACTACCAGCACTGTCTGACTGTTGAGACACATGAGATTGCTGTGACCTTTGAGATTCTCTTCTCGGGATGCCTCCGGTTGAGGACTGCTGGCTAGACTCGCTCTGCGACTTCTCCTTCTTGGCTTCCACAGGCTCTTCAGATTCTTCTCCATTCTTCTCTTCAGTCGGCCAATATTGATCGCCTGGGGATGTGGGACTGGCTAGCCCTACCCATCCTGGAGTAAACTTGAAAGCTTTTGTGGGCGAGTCTGCAGGAGTGCGGTCACAGACAGAGAACACCCATTTTCCTTCTTGAAGGAGACTCCTGCCATAATCGCTCTCCTTCTGCTGGAACTCATCATTCCAAGAACTCCTCTGGGAATGTGTTCCGTTCCCGACCTTGAAGAAGTGTGTCCCGTATGGCTTGTCTGAGAAAAACGCACAACCACCCTGGCAACCACACTTAACCGACGATGGGTACACCCTATCTAAGCTGTCTGGAGGCCATAAAAACCACAGCCTCTTTGTCTTCTCATCATGCATCATCAGAAAGTAATGCTGCATACGATAGTCAGACACCTCCTGGAGGAATCCGACACAGTCCACGCAAACTGGCCCAAGGTTGATGGCCCCAACTTCAAGCCAGTTCTGGAGAGGTTCGGAGCGTAGAGGACGCTTGGATGAACTTCCATAGGAGGGGTGATCTGATTGGAGCAAGTACTGATGAATGTCTATGTGATTGACCAGTGCAGTCAGCCCGCTTCCTACTGTTTCACTGTGGAGATTGCACGTAGCTAGGCGAATCTGATTTACCTGAAAATTGAAAGATGACAGTCGTCTTATGAAAAACATTTGGAGGAATAAAAAGAACTTCAGTTTTCAGATTTTCTATTAAAAAACAGCATGTGCTGTATAAGACAAATTTATCTTGAGAAGTTGAACATCATGTCAAATGAAATAACACTCAATATCTTTTTAACCACAGCATGCTTCAGGTATTATAACATTTCAAAATTTGAGGCAGAACCAATAGTTCACTGGAAATACATGCACATGTACTTCATTCTTACAAGTAAATTCTAATGCAGAAGGATTGACTGACTAAAGAAGAAATGGCAAAAGGAAATATACCTTAATTTCTAAAGCAGTGGTGTTCTCTACCAGTTGGAGTTGCACAGCGTTGACAGCGACCCTCACAACCCTATACTTGAGGTCATCTTCTGAGGAGCAAGGGGAGGGGTAGATTCCCCCCTCCCTGGCCGCACACCGCTCTGAGTCCACCATGTGAACACACATCTGAGGTCGAGCAGGTTTGGCGAGGTTGTCGACAGGGTCGATGATGAGGGGGATAGTAAGACTGAGGGATTCGGCTATGGCAAGAAGCTGCAAATATAATTAGTGGAGAGAGATTTCTGTAACACATGATGGTTTGAGGGGAAATTTGCAAATTTGGTCTATGATACATGTATTTCACAACAAATAACTTTGATGCAAGCCACAAGAGATCCAAATTGAAAGAGATAAGTGATTGTACGTTTGTAATCGTTTGGAAGACTTGTGATTTATTAGAATCAACCCTTCTTTATAGGAAAGACAATTTAGCTCATTTGCATGTCAGGCATATACCAATGTACATTCATTGCAAATTTAAATCAACATTCTTCTGCAATCTATTAAATGTAACTTTCTACATGCATATCTTCTCCATTAAAACAGATTTTTACCAAAGGCACGGTGAGTCATCCACTCAATGCTCCCATTTGAAGGTCTATCAACGGTCCATCAAGGGAAATCCCCTCCTCCATCATATGATAACTCTGGGGGAGTCTCCTCCTAGATCATGCGATAACAACTTACCTGAGCAAATTGCAAATTTAAATCAACATTTGTCTGCAATCTATTAAATGTAACTAGTCATCCACTCAATGCTCCCATTTGAAGGTCTATCAATCATACATATTACTCCAATGTCTCACCATTAAGGGAAATCCCCTCCACCATCATATGATATCTCTGGGGGAGTCCCCTCTTTGAGCATGTGATAACAACTAACCTGAGCCACGGTGAGTTGTCCACTCAATGCTCCCATCTGTAGATCTATCAACCAGGCATACTCCACTGTCTCACTATCAGGGGGAATACCCGCTCTGGAGAACATGGCATGGCACCGAAGCTGCAGACCAGACAGGGCCATCTGGCCACGCTCTGGTTGGTTGGATGGTGGAATGGCGTCCTGAAAAAGAGTAAAATTAAATGTATAGACCAGTTTTGGAATGGCCCCCCTCTAAAAAAATGAAACAGAAGCTCTTATTACCAATTATGTAAAAGAATATGTTTTGACTATATACAAATTTTGCCGGGAAACCGCCTAATAATTGATATATTTTGTAAATTATCATTTCGATCCGGCCTGGATAGATATCACATAGTCCCATATACATCTTCCTGTGTGCAGTGCTTGTAACTTTACCAAGACTGGGCCAAATTTCTTATCATTTTGATGATTCCAGAACCTTGCAGTACACACCAATACTTATATGCTAGATGATCAACCTTTTCTGATCGATTCCAAAACATTTCTTTCACAATGCAATCGCATGACCAGAACTGGTCTATACCTTTAATACAAGATGATAATAGAAATCTGGGCCAATACTCTGAAATCTAACTTATTAGATACTGGTTTATTTAATCATAACATACATTTGAAGTCTCAAGCTAGACTTTCACTGTCATGTTAAATTCAAATTGCAAGGAATAATGATCTTTCATACATCTTCTAGAACACATACTTTATATTAAAAAACTTTCACATCCATAGAACTTTGCAAGTGTCACAAGGGTTTCAAGTTCACAAAAGTGTCATACAGCAAAAATGATTGAATAATACACTGAAGTTTTTTTAATTTGCGAAAACTTATGCCTGTGGAAATGGACGACACCAACAATTTGTGAAACATTCATGTATCTAAAATGTCTGGTATTTACAGTATTTTTAACAGTTACAGAAGGAAGACAATACAAATTTGACAGTACCTGGGAAGGTGAGTTTGGTACCATGAGGAGAATGGGAGATAAGAGAAGCTGAAGCTTGGTTTGTGTGAATTCCCTGCACATCTCAAAGCACAGCTGTTCCATCACGAGGGTTGCGCAACCAACGTCAGCCTTGCTGCAGTACTGTTCAATACAAGACAAAGTGAGTAAAGGTCATAACCTAATAGGGAATACTTAACATGTTAATGTATGTTGTGGGACTAATACAAGTTATGTAAGTCAGTGGTTCCAGGGGTGATAGTGAGCACTTTCCTCAACCACTCCCCCAATGGCATCTAACGACATTCCTTACCTTTTGAGTAGGAAAATTGGGGAAAAATAGGGGAAAATTAGGAAAATCGGGGGAAAATTGGGAAGAAAAAAAATCTGGTAATTATCAGGCCTGTGGTTCAACCTTTGGAACCCACGATCCTTCAAGATATTTATGGTCAATAATGTGAACCTTGATATAAATATTGATAGAAATATAGCCCAATTCAGGGCTCCCGATGCAACTTGTAACATAATTATAAACATGTAGAACATGAATGAATTTGTTATACATACACTATACCAAAAGGAACCCTTCATGACTCTTGAAACTGAATATGATCTCCAGAGGCTCAACATCAGAAGATTAAAAACAATTTCTCTATACACAGGGACTGGTAATTTAGGAAATGACTTGTATATGGACAAACACCAAGGGTTAACAACATTTCTATCAACTTCATAAGAAAATATTAGTTAAACATCCTAATGAAGGATGTTTCTATGGTGTGTAACTCCTCTAGAGATATAGGGGTATACAGTAGATTTGCGGGTGCACCATGTGAGAGAGAGAGAGAGAGAGGGTTGAGGAGTCCTGAAAAGGACTCTGACTCAGTAATCTTTCTTGGGGGTGTGGTAGTCCTGAAAAGGACTGTTTGTTATCTTTCTTAGCATATAGTTCTAAGGAGAACTATAGCGCTTGGAGAGGATGAGTGGCTCGACGTTTTTGTTATAAGCTACTGAAATCCTTGCTTCTGATTGGTTATCAGCAGATTTGTCACTGATTTTTGTCATTTGTCATTGAAAAAAGGCTTTGTGAAACACCCCCATGGGTGCCACTACCCTCATCCTCGTCCATCAATAACAGTTAACCCATTGCTTACTGGAACCGAGTGGTCCCTGTATTATACCTATGGGAAATAGAGAGTTCAGTAGTCAATTGGTTAACAAACTGTAAGGTTGAACTGTTTCTATTGTAAGACATACTCACCTTAGGAAGAAAGCCCTTGATACCATCAATGTTAAGCGAGACTGTGATGTTGAAAGGTCTTAGAGCCATCGGGTTGAGGACTCTGCTGTCGGCATACTTGGTGGGCTCTTCCTTCTTGTCTCTCGCCTTCCGATTCAGTGGAGACATGAAGTCCACCATGT
This sequence comes from Strongylocentrotus droebachiensis, assembly GCA_035222895.1. Taxonomy (NCBI): domain Eukaryota; kingdom Metazoa; phylum Echinodermata; class Echinoidea; order Camarodonta; family Strongylocentrotidae; genus Strongylocentrotus; species Strongylocentrotus droebachiensis. Next base: position 198,822 of record JAVYIG010002566.1, read on the forward strand.
CCTGGTTCAGCCCAAGAAAGTCCTCCTATTATTTTGAAAGAAGAGAATATGTAGTGACTTTAAGGAAGTTATAGTCAAGCAAAAGTGTGAGAACGTTCTCGTCTCTCTCCTCTGCAGGCAGTGGAGATATGGGGGGTGTTTCACAAAGATCCTAAGTTGAACTTTACTCTAAGTTGGACTTAAATATTATGGAGAGCCATTTGAAGCCTTAAATAAAATATATTCAAAAGTGAAAATTAAAGTATTTTAGACTTTTTATAAATTCCACATCAAGAACATGAAATTCCTCTAGGTAATAGAAGATATTAATGATTTAAATCAACATTTTATGCCTTTTAAAATAGCTTTTATAAAATATTTGTATAGATGCCAACGGCTTTCCATAATTGTTAAGTCTAACTTAGAGATAAGTTCAACTTAGGATCTTTGTGAAACACCCCTATGAAATCCACCATGTCCTGGATCAACTCAAGAAATTTTCCTTTGCAATTTCACCAAGCACCCTGGAACACCGGTTAGAGGAATAGGATAATTTAACATTTAATCTAGAAGGAATCATCAAGTAAAGACAAAGGATGAGAAATAGACTCTTGCTTTCTACAAGCAGCTTCATAAATGACTGCACAAATAAACAATAAGATTTCCCTAGGGTACATCTGACATTTATATGATTTATATATTACTGAAAATCACATTTCATATATACATTCAAGTAAAAATAACGATAATAAATCCCCTCCTCTCTCTTTCTCTCTTCCTTTTTTTTTCTCTCTCTCTCTCTTTCCCATTTCTTTTCTGTTTCATCCATCCTGATTGTATTTTTTATCAATGAATACTAGTTTGATTATGATGTTTTCATGTTTTACCTTCAATTGTCACTGTGTTATGGTAAATTTTTGCAATTCCGCTTTGCCGCAATGAAAGTATTTTAATAAATCATTTTAAATAGAATTGAATTGAATTGAAAATCAAAAGTTGCATGAAATCATGAAGAAAGAAAAGAAAAAGATTTACTATAAAGATTTGTTTTTGTACCTTGAGTGATGGTATCATCTTGATGAGCGGACCATAGGTCATGACGAGCAGGGGACCAATGTCCACCTCCAGCTGAAGACTATCAGCCGACAGGGATCCAGGATCGACCATGGACTCTCCCCTCCTCCAGCCCCCGTAGCTGGTCTGTGGAGGCACCGATGACCAGTGCTGCTTGCCCCTAGGACCCTGCTTGACCACGATCCTGGGGACATCCTCATCCAGCGGGGAGGGGTGGTAGTTGTACATGATGCAAAGGGCTACCACAGGTACGCAGGCGCACTCGATCCAGTTGGGGCTGGACACGTGAATGAAAAGGAAAATAGGTAAAACCTTGACATCGCAAAGTTATATATTGTGCAACTCTATATTAATAATGATATCATGAACGATTGTACATAGATGCTCCCGTGGCAATTGTTCTGCAGTCAATTTCCTACAGTAATCATTTCCCAATCTTTAACCCTCAATCCACAATACCTAATCCTAGTCCTAACCCTATACTTAAAACAAAGCCTGGAGCAATTATCGCCAGAGCAACTGTTGGATCATCATGACGTATACATCAACCGTTATGACTTAGATGACGGTCTAAATGATGTTGCAGAATAAGCAGGCAAAAATTCACCAATTAACAGATTTCGCTACTTGTGGAAAAAGATATGATAACAAATGCCTAACAAATGTATGTAAAGCTACAATAATGTAATAGTGACATCTCAAATCATATTCTAATTGATCTATGAATAAACATGATGACTTGATCTTGATGTGTCTCATGTTTATCATTAGGCTGAACTTAGCCGTGAGAACAAAAATGTGAACAGAACCATCAATATGGTGTCTGTAAAGATACAGCTCCACCCCGATACTCACTGATCGGTATTGTGCCTCCAATAATGTCGATCTAGCCCCATACTCTTCTTGTTCTCCAGGTAGCTGCAGGATGCCTTGGCTGATTTGTCCAGAGCAGTGAAGAGGTGCTGGCTAGTGTAGCAGTCTGGGAGGAACAGGTATCCTGACACCGCATCGGCCTGTCAAAGAAATGGAGTAAAACTGTTTTATACCGATTCAAAGAGCTGAACATGGAAGTGTCAGTGAATTTTTGAGGGTGTTGAATACATGCTAATTACAGGTTATTATGTTTCAATGTCAATGTCATTTCATAATAATCCATACTTTTGACTTGATACACAGACTATGAAGTATAGTTTTATTATTTAACTAGGCGTTGTGGCGTGCCGCCTGTAATCCAGCTAACAGTGGAAGTTACAAACTGATTCAGCCGAGGACGCAGGTTCGAAACTGAGTCACGTCTTTCGGATGGTGATGCTTAAAGGTCGGTAAATAATCATATCTGATTGATACACGTCTGTAAAAACCTGATACACACACACACACACACACACGCATTACCTTAATGAGAATTCTGATGGGTACTGTCTGTGGAAGGTAGTCTGCAAACTGTAGGACGATGGACATCTCCAGCTGCTCACCGACGAGCCCAATGCATACTAGTGAAAAGATAATATATCTGTTTGAGGACTGACATATCAATTAAATCACGGCTACTGATAAGTTTCCAAATTAAAAATATTTTCTGCTGTCTTATTACCCATCTACACACTATGAACATAGCAGACAAAGAAAGAGGACAAAATATACAGTTCCTCATTCTACCCTCAACAATTGCTTTGGTAGACAAAGGAACATCCCTTCACTGCTATTATGAAAAAAATGTGTAGAACAGGTGTCACATGCATATTCACCTGTTCTACACATTTTTGACATACTAGTAGTGAAGGGATGTTCCTTTGTCTACTATATAGCAATTGTTGAGGGTAAAATGAGGAACTGTATATTTTGTCCTCTTTCTTTGTCCGTCATGTTCATAGTGACAGGCCACTCTACTGATTTAAACAATCAATACAAACATCGGAAAACAAGATGTAGACTGTAGAGCTGTAGCCTTAATAACTGTGGGCTACTTTCAGGTATTAACACTGGAATCAATATAAATTGTGAATTAAAACTAATATTTGAAAAAGTACAATTATTTTTGCTATAAGGACAATATGCTACCATATTCAACAATTTCAACTCCCATTACCTTTTCAATATCAGATGACACATTAAAAGAGATATGTGCGAAGTGACTATCAACCTTTTTTCCAATGAGATCATTGACTTACCATTTTCTTCATGATGTGAGCAATCCACCCAGTTGTACTCATTGACTGGTAGCATAAGTTCAAACTGATGTAGGGTGATGTTGAGTCGCACTGTGTAAGGTACAAAGTTGAACAGATCCTGTCTGCCTTTGCTCGACCAATCAGACATCAAATCTGGAAGATACAATGTATATATCAAATATGAGACGTCAATTTCATACAAAAAATGAATTGACAAGTTTGAACAAATTGTGATTTAAACCATGTTCATGAGTTTCATGTACAAGTTGTTATCATTCTATAGAGTACATTTTATTTCCACATCATTATATATACACATGTTTCTACTTCCTTTCCAGCTTAATTGTAGAAGCCCCTCCTGATAAATGAAGTCATACTCAAATAAATAGAAATGTGCATAATCTTGTAAATATATACAATATAAATGATGCTGTTTGGAAATATCACGGAGGAGAAAAACCCCAGAAATATTAGATTCAATTTTACATAAACATGTATTACTTTTTTTCTTCCTCTGTGACATATCTTTTCAGCTTGGGTTCGATTCACATTAACAAGAGTAGGGTAAAACGAGGGCAAGTATTGTAGACACTGTATTATTTTATTGCTTTCCTCCATTCCTAGGCAAGTAATCATATTGTATTGTTGGATGACGCCTTTGATGTTATGTTGTTATTATGTTTTATAATCTGTATAATTGTGTACATTGTTTGTAACACACCTGTACCAGTTAACAATGAATTTCCATTTTTTTATGGACAATAAATCAATTTAATTTAATTTAATTCAATTCAATTCAATTCAATTCAAAAGCCTGTCTAGTATCTAAATCAAGGTTTCAATAGCTACATTTACCTGCAAGAAAGACCTTATGGGCATAGATGAAGAACCAGTTTGCTTTGCTGAACGTCAGAGATACTTCCCAGTTCTGAGGATGGTTCCATGCACGAGGGTAGTGAACATCCACCTTGAACTAAAGCAGAAGGAAGATTTCTTTTGTTTTTTTGTTGTAAAATAACCATTTCTAGTCTTCTTTATTTCCTAATAATATAATCATTTTCACATTTTCAGCATTTGCCTCCATTTCTGGAGGGATATACATGGTTTTCTAATATATTATTATCTATAAACGATAATTCAGTAGGTAAAAAAAATGAAAAATGAACAAAATGAAGACGTCTATGTTTTGTTCTTTTCTTTTTAAATTATTTTCCAACAAAGATTTTGTAAAAGCAGAATGAAGATATAGAGAGTCTAGTGGTTGGGTCACCGGACTATGGATTGTAAGTTAGGGGCTTAGAGTCTCTGCCATATCACTAATGTCCTTTGGCAAGACCTTAATCTACATTTGCCACACTGCTAAAGTGAGGTAAATGGTACCTGGCAAGAATTAATTCCTATTGAAACAAAGTATTAAACTTTTTAAAAATTCATTTATGCCACTTGTCAAAAAACTTTGTAGCACATAATGGGTTAAAATTGGGAAATTTAAAGTATATCTCACTAACTCTTTTCCTGTAGATATTTTGAAATTACAAGTTTGAAACAAAGTATTAAACTCATGTAAACTCATTGATGACCATTGCCCAAAAACTTGATAGCACATATGGGGGGTGTTTCACAAAGATCCTAAGTTGAACTTATCTCTAAGTTGGACTTAACAATTATGGAAAGCCGTTAGCATCATTGAAAATATTTTGTAAAACTTAATTCAAAAGGCATACAATTTTGAATCAAGTCATTCATATTTTCTATTATCAAGGATATTTCATGATTTTTAATGTGGAATTTATGAAAAGTCTAAACCACTTCAATTATTGCTTTTGGAAATTAATAATTTAAAGGCAACAAAGGGCTCTTAATAATTTTTAAGTCTTACTTAGACTTAAATTCGACTTAGGATCTTTGTGAAACAGCCCCCAGGGGTCAAAATGAGACAGGTGTAGGAGTCTTACCTCTAACGTCTCACTCTTGATGAAGGATCTGTAAGGAAGACTGGTATCCGCATCCAACAGGAGAAGCTGCCCAACGATCTTGGTGTTGTATCCCTCGATGCCCACCAGCTGTGGTATGCTGATCTCAATGTACGACCCACGCTTCATGTCAATGTGGAAAGCGTTGGTCTCCTGCAGTACAAACACATAAAAAACATCATTTATGCCAACAGGTGAATGTGTTAATTTGTGAATGCGAAAACTTGCAACTTGATTTCATTGAATACTAAATTGTCAACATCCATTTTTTTCAAGATTGTTTGATAAGTTTGTGAAAATGGATACTACAGGGTAATAGTGTCAATTTAAAGACATGAAATTCTACATGATATAAAGTTTAAGGGTATTTAAAGGAACAGTGGGAAGCCGGCACTTTATATCTTGAAACCTAATCATTGCACAGTGCCTACTTAGCCCATTCTGAATTAAATCCTTTCTCTGCAAGATTAAATAACCCTGTTAAAAGAATCCTAAATATTACATATAAAAGTCAAGTTACAAACCTTGTTCTTGGTGAAGAGAATGTCTATGGTAGCTTCCTCGACGATGTTCAAGGTGATGTCTAGTTTCTCAAACTGTCTCTTATCACCCGGGACTGCAGGTGGGGTGGCTGGCTGTGTGTTGTATTGTTGTGGGTAGAAGAACTTCATCAAAAACTCCCTGCAGACAAAGAAAACATGATGAGAAGTAGGATGAAATAGCATGAAACTGATTTCCTGGTGGGCGTTTCACAAAACTTGCCATCAGTGATAAATGATAGTTTTTGTTATAAGCTACTGAAATCCTTGCTTCTGATTGGTTATCAGCAGATTTGTCACTGATTTTTGTCAATTGTAATTGAAAAAAGGCTTTGTGAAACGGGCCCTAGATATTGTATCAAACTCTAAAGATTAGTTTCATCTTGGTAACTGATCACTGAAAAAAATTGTGATCAGAAACTGAACACTGCTTAATAGAGGTTGCACAACATTTGCTCCTGTGACAATTGCTCCAAGTCAGTTTCCTAGACTAACCCAATTCTTAACTTTACCCCTTGACCCAACACTATACCTAATAGAGATTCAAGGGGATAATTCAAAGAATGTTATGGATAGCAATGCATCCTTTTATCTTCTCAAAATTTAGATATAATCACACAAAACGAGCTGACCAATCATCCCCTATAATGCATGGATTAAGAAAAACTAACGCTTGTGCCCTTTGGTAAGGCATTAATCCTCATTACCAAGTCCCTCGAAGAGTACTTAAGGCTGTAGGTCCCCTTGTTGCTTACTTGCAAGAATAAACATGCTTTCTTTAATAGCAGTCAGGTAAAACAAACAAACAACAATCAATTTATACCAATTACTCAATGGAATATAAGCTGCAAGACTTTCTACTCGTCACAAATTGTTTTTTTATGAGACTACGAAGCAACTTACAATTATTTTTCACTAACTTGGTGGCAAAGAACGGATTAAATAGAGTATACAATATTGCAAACGTTCCAAATTCATGTGTGAAAGGGGCTATCGTTACCTTTGTCTATCAGCCCATGGTCCATATGTGAAGTGGGTTCCCTTCTTCTGGCATGTGATGTCTAGTACCGAGACCGGTGGCTTGAATGGCTGGTCATCGTCCTCTTGTTCCATCAGCTCCTCTGGGGTTGGTACAAGGCCTTGATAGAACAAAGTGGACATTATGAAATGGTCAAAAAATACCATGCATCAATTCTAATTATTTGATTCCACTACATACACTTCTTTTTCTTTTTTCTTCAAAACCTTAATCAGGAATCAATACAACACAATTTCTGAGAAAATAGTACAAAAGAATTTCATGATTATCAACAGAAAACAAACAAACAAATATTTTCTAATTGCCTATTGGCACTTGCTTTCTAATATGTTATCTGGGAATCCCCTACATATACTTCTTTTTCTTTTTTCTTCAAAATTTGAAAGAACAGCATCCTTAATCGGGAAGCATTACAACACAATTTTTGAGAAAATATTAGGAAAGAATTTCATGATTACCAACAGACAAACAAACAAATAATTTCTAATTGCCTATTGGCACTTGCTTTCTCAGGTATAATCTGGGAATCGGACTGTAAGGTACATGTACTTTGAATCACAAGCATCCATTTGCACATCAAGTACATATCAAGTACATTACAATTGGACTATAACCCATCGTTAGTTGTAGTTGAGCAAGTTAAATGGTCCGTTAATAAACATCTTAATTACCTATTATGTAAATTTAGCATTTTTATTAGAGATTATCTCAAACATCACTGACTAAATCTTTTTATGGTGCTTAATGTCATTGCATTGGTGGTGTGTGAAAGATAACAGCTAATAAAATGCTGCAATCACAGTACAGTACATATATGCTGTAAATGAGTGTGGAACACTAGTGAGTTTAACTACCTATTAACTAAGATTAACAGATGACAATGCTTTTCAACCATATACACCCCACCTCTGGAATCAACTGCCCCTGAACATCAGTACAGCACCCACACTAGACATTTTAAGAAGCACTTGAAGACGTATTTAATTAACTGATTTTCCCATCTTCATCCTTGTAAAGCGCTGTAAAACCAAACATGTGTGAGCGCTATATAAATGAATATATTATTATCAATATCATTATTATTATCAATTACCTGGTTCATCTTGAACGTAATGTATTTGAACTTTGCTGGACTGCATGACGACAAAGCCATCCCCCATGTATCTTGGAGGCCTGAATAAGAGAAAGAAGGAGAGAGAGGGAGGGAAAAGGAGAGAGAGGGAGGGAAAAGGAGAGAGAGAAGGAGAGAGAGAGAGAGAGAGAGAGAGAGAGAGAAGGAGAGAGAGAAGGGGAGAGAGAGAAGAGAGAGAGAGAGAGGCAGAATAATACATGGGAGACTAAATCTTACAGACTGCACATGTAGTAATTGTGATACAGGCATAACAAATAGGCTGGGGAAAATAAATTATCAAAAATGACCTTCCTTATTACTACTATCATCATCATCATTTTAATCACACTAATTAATCCTCTATGACGTCATCAAGAGCTCCACATAAACTTCTACATAGGGGTATTGTAAAACACACAAGGGGGTCCTGCTATAACTTTCACGAAACAAATGCTTAGAAAAAGATCAACAGCCTCAGACCTAAATTAAAGTTTAACCCTGAAAAGAGGCAAAATATATTAATAATAATAATAAAAGTGGCTACTTGTATAGCGCACAGGTGCATCTTTCGGTGCTCATGGCGCTTAGAGAAATATATTGAAGTGAATTGATCATACTTACTCATCCACTGGTCCATCATACTTTGGGCTAGGTGCTAGGACGGCCCTTAACCCCTCGGCCGTGCATTTGACCTCATGTGTGAACTGATCCCAGCGACACTCGGGCTCTCGAGTGGTGTAGATCCCATGACAATCCTCAATGTTCAGCATGAGAACGCTGGGCACCAGCTTGTTGCCAAACACAAAACGACCCTGGGAAGAAGAAAGTGATTTGCGATATAGGATAGATGTTTGATAACAAGTTAATTATACAGTCAAACCTGTCTACATCGACCGCCCAAGGGGAACACAAAAAGTGGTCTTTGTAGACATGTTCCTTTAGTACAAGTTTCAATGAGAAACCATTTTTAAGGGAAACAAAAAATGTGCTTGTTTTAGAAAAGTGGTCACTAAAGCAGGTTTGAATGTACATGTACTTTGGCTTCACAGAGCTGTCGTGGTCTAGTGGATACATTGCTGGACTGTGAATCACATGGTTCAAGGTTTGTCCCACTGTTGCACTAATATTCTTTGGCAAGACATTAATCTACCTTTGCCACTCTCCATCCAGATGTAGTAAATGGGTACCCGGTTTGGCCGGTAGGAGGAAATACCTTGAATGCTTATGCACCTTATCACGGTAGCTGTGCTAAAGCTGTGGTAATAATATGATTGCAAGGCCCTCAGAGGAAACAGTATAACTACTGATGAGGCTGAAGTAGGGCCTTTGTTGAGTACTTTTAGATGAAAGCTTTAATATTCTCAATAAACATTATGTATGTTGGGACAAATTTACAAAGCTTAGTATGAATAATCTAGTTGTTAACTGTACATGTACCTTTCAAAATGTATCTGTGTTTGTATACACCAATGTAATATGAACATCCACCTCAATATCTAAATAACAGATAGATGGTTCTTATTCTCAAAGCTAACTCTCAAGGCTTAGCTGGAGGAAAGAATTTTGAAATTCAAAGTGTTTTTTTTCTTACGTCAGAGATTTCAAATTTGATGACACCAAAGAAGTCTCTCCATGAAATCCCTGCAGCATCATGCCTTCTCTGCAACTCACTTCTTCCGTCATTCCTAGAAAGACAAATTTACAGACAAAAGGTCAACAATTAAAGCACATAATATCTAAATTATAACAAGTAAAATCATCTTGAATGAGGTTTCTAATGTTTGTATGATTATTAAAATCCCAATAGTTGGGTATTGTCGGCCTTCAAGGATGAGAGAGAGGCCTGGGGCCCGTTGCATAAAACTTACCATTGATGGTAACTTTGCCAACAATGGCAACTACCATGGTAACAGGGCTCAACAGCCAATCAAAATCAAAGTTTCCATGGTATTCACCATTGATGGCAAAGTTAATGGTAACTTTTGTGCAACAGGCCCTGATCGCAGATCATAGTGATGTCAGACCAATAATATTACTGTCTGTACTCTGAAGCTGATATGGCTTTTACTTTTAACAAAAGAAAGACCAACAGTAACTAGTAATTGCATTGTTACTGTTTGCATGACCATGAAGAACCGCAAACTGGAAGATTATAAATGATGCGATTTCTTATCTCATAGTCTTTCAATTTTTTTCAAAAGCAAATTGCAGTCAGATTATATAGTTTGTGGTGGGCTTTAGTTGGAACTTTAAAAATAAAACTTACTCAGCATTACTGTCTCTGGTTTCTGTTTCTCTGTGAGATGTCATCTCTGGAGGCAGACCAAAGGCCTTTTCTAGCTGGGCATAGAGGGATGTCTTGTTGTAGAAGTGCACCTCACAGCTACTCAGGAATACGGTCAGCCTCGTCTCACATTGTGATGTATCTGGAAAAATAAGAACCAAAATGATATCTAGAGCACTGGCACATATGTTATGATGTGGTAATGGCCGCCCAAACAAAGCAGTTAAAAATAAAATTAAATGAATGGTAACTATGCTCAACAAAGCATATTCACTGAGGTCTGTGTTTAAGATACAGAAATATGAGGTGAAATGCACATTGCTCATACAAAAATACATACATGTATCTGAACAAGGCAAAAGGAGGGAAAAAACATTTGATCAAAAATGTTTGTACTATAAATCTTTAAATGAATTAATAGAGTGAAACATGTATATTAAGACCACTCAAGGGCCTTCGGTCTTGTAAAGCGCTATATAAGAACTAGCTATTATTATTATTATTACAAGAAAACAGATGTTTTATGCAGGTGGTCTTTATACACAAGCTGCTTCAGGACATGTTTCAATGACAAACACAATTCAAAAGAAACAGAAAATCTCTATCCATGTGTAAAACTGCACATCACTTATATTCATCACAAATATAAATCTATAAGCTCAATCAAGCACTTTACAACACACAAAATGTGAAGAAAGTTATGAATATCATCAATAACCTTACCTTCCTGCCCCCCTAAAGGTGTGTATGGCCTCCACCATCTGAATATCAACAATCCATGCTGGGCTCTATAAAGAGACATGAACAGAAGATAGCATCATACCAATTCTACTGCAGGGGAAATGCAAATTTGAGGCTACTGTATAAAACTTCATAGATGAGGATGATGATGATGATGATAAAAATGATGATGATGATGATGAAGACGATGAAGATCATAATGATGATGAAGATGATGATGATTATGATGATGATGTGATAATTTATTTTTTCATTGAGTTATACCGTATGTAAGCCTGACATTGTGCATCCACGCTAGGCATTTAAAAATGCCATCTCACAATTGGCCTACAAAATGTGCACCTACTCCACATTGTACATACATGTATATGTAAATTATATCTTGTACACTTTTGATTAGATTCAAGAGAAAATTGAGTAACTTCGCAGTAATCATTACAAATTGAACTAAATGTGTAATATTAAACGAGATCACAGAATACTATTCACATGAAGGGTTCAAGCATGCGATACATGTAATAGAAAGCTTCATACAATTAGGAATAAACAGAACTTAGTACATGTCTTCAATGCATTTCATTCAATGGACGTAAGCTTTGAAAATATATCAGTTTTAAAATACTTCAAGTCACCTCTATTCCACCTCTTTTTCATTTATTCATTTTTCAGACTGACTCATGAATATAATACCTGTAAGTCCTGTATCACACTAAAGGCCATTCAACTTAGTTTAACAAATTATAAAAATGGCTGTAAAGTTTGCAGAAACATACATATAAAAACATACCGGTACACATAATAAACACATTTTCAAATAACTTCATAACTACAACAAGTCCACTTGCTGTTTAATACAATATTCTATAAAACACTTGGCAATGCATACAATAAATTAACTACAACACTAGATAGAACAAATAACGTGAAAATATGCATTTCTGCAGATGGCACCCATTTATAATAGGTCTACCTGGGAAAAGAACAGCAGTCGAATTACATGCACATATTGCTACTTGAATGCCTGATGAAGCTTGAAACTGCCAACTGACCTTGTAATTGCGTCAATGCATGGATAATGTCATTGATCAGTACAGTTTTGTATTTACGAGGGTAATGAATTATGAATCTAATATCTAGATTAAAAAACAACTATACAGTATACCTATCACTCTAATATAAAAGAGAGGATTTTTTCAAATTTGTTTTGTTTGTTTGCTTACTTTTGTTTTTTCTTCTTCTTCTATGAAGCAAATATTAGATATCCATTCACAAGCAGATATTTTCCAACATATTTTATGTAATTTGCAGAAACAGTGTTTTAAGAGTTTTTAATGCATTTTGTCGGACTATCTGTGTGTAATGTGTGTTTCTGCAACATAAATTTATCTTAAGAAGGCTACACCCCTTTTCCTGTGAACACAGATACTCTCGGTTTCCAGTTTCACTCAAATCTTGAATGCAAGCTGATTAGAAGACAGTTATATAATGGACTGGCTACATAATGCACACTATACCTGTTAGCCGACACTGTACATGGTCAATTATATTACATAAAAAAAGTACACCCTGTACCAACATTTTTTTTTTTTTTTAATTTTTTTTTTTTTTTTTTGGGGGGGGGGGGTAGATATATTCATATACATGTACATAATGCAACATTATAGTTTTCATTTTCTTTTCTTTGTATACCTCCAAAGTATTTTCGTTGTATCATGCTATTCATTCATGCGAAGTCACATGGAATTGGTAAATTCTCAGCATCCATGTGACTCACTGCAAACTTACTGTTGTTTAATTTTTTTTGTTTGCTGAATATATTAAATATTTATTTGACTGAAAAGGTCCTATCTCAGTGACAAAGTCAAACGCAATTGTTACCAGAGCAAAATCTCGTGGGGGTGGGGGGAGGGGGGGAGGGGTCTCCTTAACCTTAACCCCCGACATTTCTGATTGTTCGGGAATGCATACGGATAATGCCCCCCCCCCCCCCCCCGCTCGATTATTTTTTTGTTTCGAGTCTTGCGCATCTTTTAAAACAATTTATTTGAAAATCGGACGTACAGTTACGAAGTCACGTGACCTTTAGTCTTTGCATGTTAGCCCGAAAATCGCTTGTATTCGTGATTTGTGTACAAAACATATGGAAATATCATTTTTCCAAAAAGAGACAAAACATTGATTGTTTTGGCCTTGTTTAAAGCTTAGGTGTTTGTTTGGGGGTCAAAGTAGTTGAATTGTAGTTAGAAATAAAATAAAACAACAAAACAATAAATTACATAAGTTAACAAATCAATGAAATACATAAGAAATTATCAAAACAAGAGATAACATAAGGAATGCCCTAGCTCTTCCAAATTTGTTTGTTGTATTATTATTCCAAATGGTCTAACAAATAGATGTAGTGAAAAAGAATGCTTAAATATGAAGAATATATGATTTATGGGTAAAATGTGAATTTGATGACCTTATTTGCATAAATTACCATAAACATGCAAATGAGTAGATTTTTCAAAAAATTAAATTTACCATTATTATTCTATACACTTCACCTGACATGCATGCAAATTTTCGCAGCGATTGGCCGTTTTAGGGCCGAGATCTTAAGGGGGGCCATATTGCCCCTGCCCCCGTACTAGAAAGATCTCAAATACCCGGCCTCATTAGGGTTAAAGGTAGTGATTAGCAATTAGCCTACCTGATTGTGCTGTCTTCTGTGATGTAAGCCACATCATAAAACATCACCTTTCCAGACAACACTGAGAAAGAGAAGGAACCTTGAAGAGGAAATGAGAACAAATAGAAGTAAGATTGCAAGTGTTTACATATTACATAAGGAATGTGCTTCCTCAAGATTTGTAAGTCTCTCTCTTTCTCTCTCTCTCTGTCCGTCTCTCTGTCTGTCTGTCTCCCTGTCTGTCTGTCTCTCTCTCTCTCTCCCTGCTTCTATTCTCTCTCTCCTTATGTCTCTATTTCTCTCTGTGTACAACCAACAACATTTTGCTTTCTGTCTCAGTCCCTCTTTGTTCTTCAACATCATCACTGTCTACTACTACTACTCCTACTTCTACTACTATTAATTCTACTACTACGTGTACTACTATTACTACTTCTTCTTCTAATCTAACTAATAAGTGTTATCAGCAATAACAATATCAACAGCAACAATAGTAACATAAAATTCATACGCTCAAATACACATTCACCAATTCCTACATACATGTATACAGTGAATGTCTAGGTTTGAAATCATTTTTTATTTTTATTGTACTAGAAATGATGACGGTGTTTTCATTGAAATAAACCATTTAAATGAACCATTAAATATTTCTATTTGTAAGAGTCAATTAAAATATACTCACCAACATGGAGATGGCCCTGTTTGATGAACTTATTGATGATCTTAGTGAGCAAGAAGCCCGAGACTCTAGCATTGTAGAAGGCCAAGTAGAGGATCCAGATGCATGCCACGAGGGTCACCGCCAGGGTCACGAAGAACACCTCCCCAAAAGACCCCGATCCCGAAACTCCAGGCCCAGGCCCAGGGGGAGAGGATGTGGTAGTGGGTGTGGCCGTAGACGACATACTGGTTGGTTGGCTGGCTTGTGCTTCCAAGCACAACCACTACTAATCAATGTTGATGGTAAAGAGCTTCATGGAATTCATCATCTGCTATGATTGCATTTATGTCCAGCTTGCCGACTGAAAATAACAAGTGAAAAGGTAAATCATTTTTTAAGACTCCTGCAGATGCAGCAAACTCTGAAGGTCAAGGTATAGTTTGTTTGCAAGGTTCGTTGTGTGCAGGAATAAGTAACAAACTCATTAACAAACTAATTTTCTTCTTTTTGTTTTTCTGGTAATCTCCAGGTTTAAAGGGCTATGGAAGAAGAAGAAGATGTAATAATTGGTACGAGGCCTGAGCTGAGGGAGACAAATGATTTTTAATGGGATAATTTAAGGGCATTAAAATTTAGATGCCTCACTACAAGTTTTTGTTTACATTCAAATATTCGCAGGGGGTAATGGATGCCAAGTAAGGTTTGGTGATATCAATGTCAATATTATTACCATCATGACCATGTCCAAAATCTAGCCTATCAAAGTATCATCTGATTCTGGCGGGTTGGGAAAAAATAAAAGAGACCAAGACTGCAAAGAATCATAAATATTCCAATATTACTTGCATATGAATTATGATGCAATGAAGCACTACAGTACTGTGCAGAATGCGATCGAATGGTGGTTTCCTATTTCATGATAACAGAGACGAGGTACCTAAATGCTAAAGTTGTTAGATGTCTCTGATCTGTTCAGAGACGTCAGCTGCTGTGGGCGTCGACTCTTTCATACTGCTCTTTACACTTCAGCCCCATACATTCGACTTCTCGTGAGTGCTTTCACTGTTTGGCATCGTTCGTAAACACAAACATGACAAACTAGGCCTGAAATTAATATATAACCAATTTAAATGAATATCTACAGTAAATATATTATAAAACATAGATCTTTACTCACGTAAAATCTAAATTCAGTGATTCAGAGCATATTTGAATTGACTCTATCAGCGTACGAATTTATTCAGCAACTTCCTCTGTCAACTCATAATCATTAATGAATGCGGCGCGCCAGAAGCGCTAGCTATAGCGTATATAGCGCGCGCTTGGCCCAGCCGACGATCGACTCTCTATGCTTTGCTGGAGTGACCACGGCTAGGACCTTTGACGGCCCCTAAAGAATATAGACACCCGTAGATCGGATTCAGATTTGACAACCCCCCCCCCCCTCCCCCTCCCTAAACGACAAAAAAAAAAACACAACAACAACAACAACATTTTTGTAATTATATTGTTTTGCTCACGGAGGGGGGGGGGGGGGGGGCACTAGGGTTGATTCACTACCGCCCCCGCCCCGCTTATTCGCCGCTAAATATTTTCACACGAAAACAAATCTTAAGCCCCTAAGAACTCCACCCTTAAAAAATAGCTTGAACGGGCCTGCAAATTATACACATTCTCAACTCCCTGGGGAGTATTCCAACCAAGTGACATGATATTGCTGAGCAAACTCCGATTTTTAAAATCCTTCTTTCCTTTTTACTTCTTCTTCCTTTTTTTCTTTCTCATTTTATGCTTCCTCTATATCTTCTTCCTTTTTTCTGCCTTTATTTCTTCCGCCTCACTTCCTTTTTCCTTCCTACCGCCCTGCTTTTTTGGGTGTGGGCACGCGCTCCCTATATGCCCCCTGCATCCGCCACTGACTCCTTTTCTCTTTTCACCTTTGATCTGGCTTATTAAAACGCATCTAAATTTTTTGTTTAATTTAAATTTGTAATGTTTTTTTTTGTTGTATTGCAAAATATGACTAAATAAATGCGACTTAATTTTAATCGAAACTCCGACAAGTAGACGATTACAAATACCTTCAAGAAAACTAATCATCATTTACTTCATCATAGTCTAAAAAATGTACGTATTGACATCGGCTGTATATTATAAGAGAGAGAGAGAGAGAGAGAGAGAGAGAGAGAGAGAGAGAGAGAGAGAGAAAAGGAAGAGAGGGAAGGGGAAAGAGGAGAGAAAGGGAAAGAAAGAAGAGGAAGCAGAAAAGAAAAGAGGGAAGAATGAGATCGGAGGGGGGGGGCAAACGGTTGTTGACTTCCCCCCTTCCCCCCCCCCCCCCCCCCCCAGCAAACTTAAAAGAGAGAGAAGGAAGGGAAGGGAAGAGGAGAGAAAGGGAAAAGGAAAAAAAAAGAGGAAGAAGAAAGGTGGGGTATTATATCACGGTCAGATGAGCAAATTTTGTGACAAAGGCAGATCACTATTATTTGTTCTTTCTTTAGGAATTTGCCATTTTCCAACAAACGCAAAAAAAAAGTATATTAATATTTACTAAAGATTGAGGAAAAATCTCGGAAAATCATGTCATTTCAGCAACATTTGTAAATCACCGGTATCGAATTAGAAAAAAAACCACGTTTGAATTATATTTGGGGGCATCTGTCACCCCAGCCCCCCCCCCCCATCAGCACGCCAGTGCCCCACCCCCCCCCCCGATCTACACCTTGTTGGCGGGAAAATCGCAACTGATCTCCCCTATAATAGCTTTCTTTTCCTCTTTTCCTTTCCCTTCCCTTCCTTCTCTCTGTTTTAGGCTTGCTGGGGGAGGAAAGGGCCTTTTGACCCCCCCCCCCACGATCCACGCGTTGTTGGCGGGATTAATTGCAACTGTTATTCCCTTCTTTTGACCCTTTCTTTGCTTCTTCCTCTTTTGTGTTCCCTTTTAGCTCTCCTCTTCCCCTTTCCCTTCCTTCCCCCCTTTTTAAGGGCGGGGGGTGGGGGTGGGGGGGGGGGAGGCAAGGACCTTTTGCCCCCCCCCCGAACTACAACTTGTTAGCGAGAAAATTGCAACTGATATCCCCTTTCTTCTTTTCTTTGCCTCTTCCTCTTTTTTCCTTCCCTTTATCTCCTCTTTTCCTTTTGCCTTTCCCTTTCCTTCCTTCTCTCTTATTTCTTGATGGGGGGGGGGGGGGGGGTGGAGGTAACAGCTGGGAGGCAAGGCCTTTTTGCCCCCCCCCCCCCCACGATCTTCTTCTTTATCCCTTTTTTCTTTTCTTCTTCCTCTTCTTTCTTTCCCTTTCTCTCCTCTTTCTCTTTCCCTTCTTTTCCTTCTCTCTCTCTCTTTTTTTTTGCGGGAAGGGGGGGGGCACAAGACCAGTTTGCCTCAATGACATTACCTGGTTCACTTCTAGTTGTTAACATAACATCAGTCTTTTTGTCTCAAAGAGTAAAATAAAAATAAAATTGCACGAGCTGGGTATCGAACCCAATACTTCCAATTACAGGACGGTCCCTTATGATTCTGCTCGGGTATGCAGGGCAGTTGTTAGCCCATATTTGGCTTGAATAGACTTGAATGTTAAAGACCCTTTGTTTCACCTCGCGAAGTTTAGGGCGTTTTCATATGAGAAGTAAAACCCTGCCCATCATTGAATTCATGTTGTAAAGTTGTTTACAGACTAGAAAAGGATAGCATGGGAGTGTATACAGAGTGAATAAAAGGAAGAAAGTATTACTGAAAATGTAAAAAACTTTTAAAACCTTTTTTTTCTACACTGCTCCCCCCCCCCCCAACAGGCCCCCTTTTTTGTTGTTGGAGGAATCCATTGACATATTGTGCCTTGGAACCCTTTCCCTTATATCAACAACAACAATAATTCTTATTCAACTCCAAACTTGGAAGAAAAAAAGAAACAAATTATATCTGGCTTTCCCGCCAAAACATTTGAATTAATTGTAAATATGTGGATTGAGATTCTCATATGTTATTTAATTAATGGGGTATATTGGATTCTCTTTTCTTGTCTCTTTCTGGCTCTCTTTCTTTCTCTTTCTCTCTCTCTCTCTCCTTCTCATTCAGACTGAAAAAGTATTGAATATTATTGATAAAACACAATTGTTGTCCTTCCGTACTTCGTATAATACTTGTTTTGTTTACAAGTTCATTGTAAGGTCATTGTATCGATCAATTAAAAGAATAGCAATAAATATGTACTTTGAGCGACATAAAAATGGGTTTAACATCATTCTTTTTTTTTCTTCTTTTTTTTCTTTTTTTTCAATAAAAAAATCCCACTTTCTGGGTTTCGAACCCAGTACCTTCCGGTTACCAGGCCAGGCGATCGCCTATCCACGAGACTAACTTGTCCAACTGCTATCTTCATCAGTGGCGGATCCAGGGGGGGTTGGGGGTTGCAACCCCCCCCCCTTGGGCGGCCCAAAAAAAAAAAAAAAAAAAAAAAAAAGGAAAAAAAAAGAAAAAAAGAAAGAAAAAAAGAAAGAAAAAAGAACGCACGCTGGAGAGAAACCCTTTCAAGTGCAAATATTGTGAGAAGATATTCAACTCATCTGGTAACTTAACCAAACACATGATAACTCTGGATATAACTATGTATTAAACTGTTACTTGATTTAAAAAGACGTTATCATGCACTGCTTTTTATGGTCTCCATTGAGTTAATAGATGCCAGGAAAACATCACTTACGGGGTTCAAATAAACACCCCCAAAAAAATCGGCTCGCCGCTTCGCGGCTCGTGGACGATGCTCCGCATCGTCATTATTTTGGTCAAACCCCCCCCTTAGCAAAAAGCTAGATCCGCCCCTGTTCATGTATTTGTTTGTATTAATTGTTTTAGGTTAGGCCCATACCACCTCTCCGCGCCCGGTCGGTCCCGGTCCCTGATCCGGTCCCTATCCACCCCCCCCCCCCGGAAATATGCGACGACGTGATTGGTCATCAACGGTACGACTGATGATGTCAGAACAGACAGAAATTAAGGAGGAGCGAATTACAAAAACATAAACAGTCAAGACTGCCAGTTTTCGAGATTTGTTTTGTCTCTGCCTTGCTTTGCTAGAAAGTACTCTGCCATATAATTTTGGAATACGATGGAGTCACTTTCTAAAACTTCTGATTGTCGGAAAAGGCGAAGAAGTTCGGTAGAAAATGGTGAGAAATTGGGTAGTTTTAATATTAAGTCCCACATATTGAACCTGAGTGAGTGTGATGTACTACTAACTTTTGTTTTAATTATGAAAGCTGTTATGAACTAACGCCAATTTCACTAGGCCTAGTACTATTTAAGACGATATACATTTCGATCACTAGTTTTAAACAGGTCTGCTTCAGTTGCTAATTTCTTGTTTGGCAGACCTGAGCTGAGCCTCAGCCAGGTTTAGCTAAGCAATCCGTGGCTCAGTCTTGCCTTCTTCTACTAAGTTCGGCGCACACATAGGATTAGGAGCATCACTATCCTGGCTGTGTAGTAAAACTAAAAGCTGTGCTTTTGATTCTCAACATTTCAAACACCACTGTACAAAACTCAACTGATTTCCCTCAAAATCGGTACTTTAGTGACAGTTGATGACACCTAAATAGCAGTAAAATACATTTTTTTCAACTTACTGATGCATGTTGTTAAAAAGGATAGACTAATTTAAAAATTCAAATTGTAAGTCTAGTGTCAAACTTTGCTTACAGCTGCTAGCTGCATCGGCATGCTTGTGTGCAGTCTATGCAATATTGTGTGGTGTGTATATTTGTGTATGGGTCTAATAATACCTGCCTCACAGCAGGCATGCAGTGCTAGAGGTCAATACGCATATTAGCATTGACTCTCTTAGACCAAATTTTCTGTCTCTTTCGTTCGATAACGCCATTATGAACGTGTAGCTCGTGCACAGCTTTCCTTCATAATCATTTTGCCTTCGGCGTAGACTAGAAGGGATGAGATTTAGATGACGTCATGAGCAGCGAGAGTTAAAATACCGCATGCAAGATTTTCAACATGGATGTCGATTTTGACCCATAATTTCCTAAAAAGGGATCATTAAATGGATTATTTTAGTCAAGTTGGTAAGTGGAACCGATGTATTAAAGCCTAGGCCTAATTTACAATTGGATATGCACGAGGTAAAATTACATTTGGGGGGATTTTCGGGGCATAAAAATATGGCCATAAATGGCCATGGGGTTAGCAAGGGAATGCGTATAGTCGGCTTCCGTCTCTAAAGAGAGAGCCGACCCTACCCAAATAAGAGGCTTAACGAACGAAAGAGACAGAAAATTCGGTCTATGACTCTCTATGCTTTGCTGGAGTGCTTCGGCGCTTGTTCAGATACGTATCCAAAATTTGACCCGTAACTCTGGCGTGGAGATACCCTACTAAAACATACCCAAAATGAAGTAAATATTCATTAAATGTCCAAATAATGATCATGAGTTAAAAGTTGTTATGTTTATTACCTGTTTCGCATCTATTTTCTTGTTATTTTTGGAGTATTTTTCGGATAAACGTTGATATTAGTATACACTTTTCACAGGTTTCACGGCAAACCGCTGCACAATACAGTACATACTGATGGTGGGTTGCGGGCGGGCGCGCGCCTGTGTGAAGTTATCTACCGTAATGTCATAATGATATATCGCATGTTTAAAATAAATGGGGAAAAATAAAATAAAAATTTCAAATACTTACTCATGAATTTAACTATCAAAAATCATAATCTTTAATGCCTTTATTGTCATTAGGAAGAACTTCTGATATTTCCAGTTATAATCCAAGGTCGAAATCACTGCCAATAAAATGAAGATATCCGATCTGATATTTTTAACCGCCACATGTGGTTTTTTTCAGCAATAGTCTCAGTACTTCCGGTACCGGTAATCAACTTGGCCAATAAAAATAAGCCACACAAAATCTTGGTCCACATCACGCGCCTATTTCACACACACAACTCTCAATTTGGAAAATTGGTGTTCTGAAAGTTCACTTAAATTACCATTTTAAATTGGCAAGATATGCGTTGTGCTAAATGCTTTGATGTGCGCACACAGCAGTTAAATGAGGAGTTAAAAGAGTTTTGTTGTTCCGAAATCTCTATTAGTAGTCGATTGGCTACAAAAAGATAAAAGGCCCAATATTTCTATGAAGTCATCAGTTTTTTAGCGAGACACGGCAGACACCACACTAAAATCGTATTTTTCATTTCACGCAATGGATGTCCAAGATGAAATGTTTGATTAATTAAGAATTACCATATTCATTTCAATAAGACATACATGTAGGTCTCAATGTTAGTTCTAAAATTAAGTGGATGTTTCAATTCAAGAAAGTGAAATTATCACAAGGCTTTCTTAAAGCGGCTCTCGCACTCTGCAGTTAAACACATTTTCCTATGTTGAAATTGGAGCACACATAAATTTTTCTTGGTTACAGTATATCTGATTGGTGAAAATGGGCTAAAAAGAGGACGGGCCTATTTTCATGATGTAGGAGTTAATAGACCGCTAAGTGATTTTTCAGAATACCAATTAAGAGGTCTATTAGCGCTCAATTTACTTGAATACTTACAAATATAAAAGTAACGTTAAACAGAAAGTTAAGTGAGCTTTCAGAATACCAATTTTTATGGGGGGTCGAGTTGCAATTTTTGCCTCAGAATTAAGATTGCTTACCTGCTAGCTGACAAAAGATTTACAATTTAAATTTTCAAAGTATTTTTTTACCGTCATTGGTGAGTTAAATTTATTGTATTTTGCTGCTATTTAAGTGTTATCAAGTGTCAGTAAAGGGCTTATTTACATGTAGAAAGATCACTGCGGCTTCTTTTGCAGCGGTTTACCGCCCCATACTTGAACAAGCCTTAGACATGTTACTTAGATGTGATCACTCCTGATCCTGTATCATTATTGGCACAATATTTTGAATCCAAGATGGCTCTCTAGTCTCTACCACGGACATCTCAGACTGGGCAAAAACTGAGGCCTTGAGAAACAGATGACATTTCCACAGTAGCCTTGATCGATGCTCAAAATTATGTTCGAAACATAAAGAAGTACCTATAAACATCTGTTTCTGTACAATTTGCCCCCACAATATTGTCAAATGCATGTTATAATTTTTGTTGACTTCTATTTGCACTGGCGATCGATTGATCAGTGATTCCTGGCGATTGCTGAAATGCATAATATTGAGTATTCACACAAATCCATACCAAAATTGCAAAAGCTGCAAAGACTCATGACTACATTGTTAAATTTGTCCTAAAGTACTGAAAAGTATGACTTTATAGGAATTTTAGCCTTGAAAACAAAATACAGCTAATACCCTTAGACCCCTGTTACACATGCGTTGGCTTTTAAAGCGGGCCCCGGAGGCGGCCTCACACCTGCAATTTGAAGCCGCCTCGAGATCATCAAACCCCTGTTACACATGATCTCGGGCCCGCAATTTTGCGTCTACACATAGGCCGGCCTCACGTCGCCTTTTCCACAGAAAGAGAAAGTAATAGAATGATAAAAACAAAGAATAACATAAGAGAAGGTAAAAGAAGGAAGAAACAGAGAATAAAATTAGGAAAGACAGAAAGAGAGAGTGAGAGAATGTTAAAAACAAAGAATAACATAAGGAAAGACAGAAAAAGAGAGAGTGAGAGAATGATAAAACGAAGAATAACATAAGGAAAGACAGAAAAAGAGAGAGTGAGAGAATGATAAAAACAAAGAATAACATAAGAGAAGATGAAAGAAGGAAGAAACAGAGAATAACATAAGGAAAGACAGAAAGAGAAAGTGATTGAATGATTAAAACAAAGAATAACATAAGGAAAGACAGAAAGAGGGAGTGATAGAATGATAAAAACAAAGAATAACATAAGGAAAGACAGAAAGAGGGAGTGAGAGAATGATAAAAAACAAAGAATAACATAAGGAACGACAGAAAGAGGGAGTGAGAGAATGATAAAAACAAAGAATAACATAAGGAAAGACAGAAAGAGAGAGTGAGATAATGATAAAAACAAAGAATAACATAAGGAAAGACAGAAAGAGGGAGTGAGAGAATGATAAAAACAAAGAATAACATAAGGAAAGACAGAAAGAGAGAGTGAGAGAATGATAAAAAACAAAGAATAACATAAGGAAAGACAGAAAGAGGGAGTGAGAGAATGATAAAAACAAAGAATAACATAAGGAAAGACAGAAAGAGAGAGTGAGAGAATGATAAAAACAAAGAATAACATAAGGAAAGACAGAAAGAGGGAGTGAGAGAATGATAAAAACAGAGAATAACATAAGGAAAGACAGAAAGAGAGAGTGAGAGAATGATAAAAACAAAGAATAACATAAGGAAAGACAGAAAGAGAGAGTGAGAGAATGATAAAAACAAAGAATAACATAAGGAAAGACAGAAAGAGGGAGTGAGAGAATGATAAAAACAAAGAATAACATAAGAGAAGGTGGCAAGCGCGCCCGATGTATTATGTTGATAATGATGGCAGGTTACGTCACTTCGGCTTATAAGCCGGCCCCGAGTCCACTTTGGTGTTACACATACCGATTGCGGGACTGAGGCCGGCCTCAAACCACATCCAGAGGTGGACTGAGTCCACCTGGCCTCAGTCCGGCTTTTCGAAAAAAGTTGGTGTTACACATACGTCGAGCCGACTCCGGGGCCGGCCTCAGTCCACTTTCAGACGTATGTGTAACAGGGGTCTTAGTCCCCTACATACATACAAGAAGAGCTTGATCATCAATGTATTTTTTGTAATGAAATTCATTGTGATATTGTTTTAGATATTATGGAGAAGAGGCTGCAAGCATGGAGAGCAAAGAAGGGATTGCCTACCCTAAGTAAAATACAAGAGGAGAGAGAAAAGACAAAACTGCTGTCCAAGCACACAACTCCAAGTCATCCATTGAAGAGGTAATCTAAACAATCCAACTTTACTTTCGTCAGGCAGATAGAATGACAGGCTATGGATGAAGAATCATACGCTGTTGTCCAGAAAGTTGGAATAATTTTCTCTTGCTTTTTCTTAATGAATTGATTGTGACAATATGTAACTTGATACTAATAAATAAAGAATACTTCTCCTCATCACTTTATTGATACATTTCTGAGAAGATTTAAACTTTATAAAAAATAAAACATATTGTCACAGTTTTTTCATGAAAAGAGGTAGGAGGAAATTATTCCAACTTTATGAGCAATAGTGTAGTTTACATGAATGCGCCATGTACTGAGAGATGTAACTAATGAGGCAATTTATTAACTTTCTGTCATTATTTCTTTCCAGATACTTGCAAATTATAGTATGCACCAAAATTACTAGTTTTAACAATTTGAGGAATAAAAGCTAATGTATGTAATCTTTGAAAATGACCCATCGTGCATAGATAAAAAATTCCTATGATTATTTCAATAAACAATGAGAATACACATTTCTTTCATAGAAAGTATACGCATGATTCACAAAATCAATTTGGTATTAATAAAGAGAGATTAAGTGATAATCAAATGTTGAAACAAAAATGAAGAAAGAGAGAGAGAGAGATGTTGACAATTGATTCCACTATTTTTTTTTACACTATGAAACATACTGTTGGTAATCATGTCTTACTTGTAATTACATATTTTTATGTTTTCCATTTGCTTCGTAGGAAATCCATTCAGATATCTAAATCTGAGAAAAAGATGGAGAGAACTGATGATAAGAGCAAGCAAGCTAGGTTTTATACCCCAGGCCCTTCAAGCCACCATGATGTAGCTATCGATAGGAGACGTACAGTCAGTAATCTACAGATTAACAAGCAGCCTGGCAGGAGAAGCCTAGCACCATCAACCAGGATGAACACTCCCCAACAGTCTTCAAATAGTGTGAAAAGGAATGAGAGCAAAAACATAGCAGCAGGCAATAAAGTGTGAGTACATCCATGGTAAAAAATCTATTTTTAAGAAGAAAAAACATAGTTAAAAGCCTAATACATGCTCATGATCTTTCCGCATGGATTTTAACTTAGGAAAACATTTTTTTTATATTAAGCAAATATTAACAGACTACGAGGGTAATGGTACAAACTATCATCACCGAGGCGATGATAGTTTGTATCCATTGCCCAAGTAAAGGGGTTAATATTTGTTTTATATCCCACATCCGCAATGTCTATTTAAAGTGAATTTTACATAATTAAAGCGTATTTGTTTCATGTTTACGCGATTTATGTTCAAAGCACAACATGCATACATGTAATAAAGTTGATGCGCGCGCATTTGACTTTTCCAACGCTTAAAATTAAGCGTCGTTGACTTGTACTAGTTTGGCCTTAACAAAAACACTGACATTTCACGTACATGTAACCTACTTTGCTATGCTTATTCAATAGACAAGTGGGGCAGCAGCGAAAAATTCCCGTGCAAAAGTACTATCGCAGGGAGATAGTACTTATCATTATTCATGTGACCTCGTTTAGACCAATCAGATTGCAAGATTCTTAGTATGCGGGATATAATGGCTGATATACGGTATATAGTTACTAAATTAAATTACTTGGATAGTTACATTTTTAGGTCTTGCTATCATATTTGACTTTTCCGATGTTAACCATCCCTTTCATTTACCCATTCTTTTCTGCAGCACACTGATTCCAAACAAAAGAGATAAAATCACAGCAGCCGTGCCTCAGCAAGTTCCTATCAGGTCACATGATCTGTCACATGTCAGCCTCCATACCCAGAGTCGGAAGTCCGTTCGATTCTCCTCGCCCAAGATGTCAGCAGCAGTGGAGGCATGTGATGAAAATATTCCCCTCAGCTGCACACCCAAAGTCACACCTGGACCAAGCAAGAGCAAGTCAGACATCAGGTAATTTCAATTTTTGTTTTCATTCCAGAAGAAATAAGCTATATAAATACAATCTGTGACCAAGCCCCACAAAACCACCTAAATATCGCCAATTTTTTTTTTTTTTTTTGCAGTGTAGGCCAGGGTAATATTGGAATGCCTTGAGCGATTTTTGTGGTGGATATGTGCTCTATAAAAACTCACCAATATTTATAATAATAATATTATATTACATTTATAAAGTGCTTAATACAAGGTTTCTAAGTGCTTAACAAAAATATTTAAAAAAAGTAATGTTAACCTACAATTTACAACAATATAATTCTTGATACATAATTCTAATAACAAATTCCTAATATCAATCATATAATATTAATAGTTAATATTTACATAACGCTTTATAGTTAAACAAACAAATATGATTACATTACATATTAAACAGATACGTCTTAAGTTTACTCTTGAAGGTTTCTATTGTTATCATTGTTAATCTTATTTGTCTCCAAATTTAAAGAGGAAGACTGGAGCAATGGCTGATAGCCAAGGGGAAGACACCCTCCAGGTTCAATAACTTCCTGGGCTATGAGTCGTCCCTGCAACACACCCCTGGCCCTACAGGAGGCAGCCACGGGAGGAGAAGGTCTGGGACACCTCACCTTGGGAGGAATAGGAGAGACACCCCAGGGAAGGGAACACGTCAATCTGGTGAAGGTGGTGCAGTCCACGGTACCATGAAAGAGTGTCTGGAAATGCTGGAGGAGGTGAGAGGGAGACTTGGAACAGCTATTAAGACCTGGGGGGTGTTTCACAAAGATTCTAAGTAGAACTTATCTTTAAGTTGGACTGTTATAGAGAGACATTTGTAGCCTTATAATGAAATATATTCAAAAGCCAATATTCAAATATTCCACATAAAGAACATAAAATCTCCTTGATAATAGAAATATGAATGATTTAAATCAAAATGTTATGCCTTTTATAATAACTTTCACAAAAGATTTTCATAGATGCTAATGGCTTTCCATAATTTTTAAGTCCAACTTAGAGATAAGTTCACCTTAGGTTCTTTGTGAAACACCCCCCTGGTCTTCCTAGTTGAGACTGTATTACACAAATCTTGTCTAGTTCAGATCTAGACCTATGTTTGTCAGTCAGTCAAATATGGCATAGATTAGAAGGACCACTTCAAGAAAAGCCAGTTTTATTTTACGCTTTCTGAATTAGGCTGTACATGTGAACAACTGTCTAAAAATCACTACTAAGTCATGTAAATATGTTTTTACTTCCTGTACATTTCTTTAAACAGGAAATTCGTACCCGTTATTAATTTTCCTCAATATCACGATATGTGTCCAGGACCACATCTTTTAAAGAGTTGCAATTGATCAAAATCAATCGCAAGTCGTCCAATCCAATCTTAACTGTTTATAAGACTGGGCTATACCGTGTGTCTCAAAAAAAACGTAACACTTTTGAAATGGTTGCCAAATTGAGCATATATAATTTTATGAAAAAATGTTGATATGTATGGAAAGCTAAAGGACCAACCTTTCATATGATATGAAAAAATTGAGAAAAAAAATCATGCTTCGATGAACAGTGTTCACTTAAGTTAGAGGTATGAAAATGGGCCTGCGCAGGATTTTTCCTTCCAATTTTGGACAGGTAAGTTACTTTTAGCATACAAAATAAGTTTGATATGAGATATTCATGATCGATGGATTAAGAGTTAAAAGGATGTTTTGAATACCAGTCCTTTCTCTCTGTCATTTATCAATCCCCAAACACCACCCCTGCCACACACACACACACACACACACACCAACTTCCACTCCCATCTTATTGTATCATTGATCTGGTAGATGTGAACAGGATGAAGGAAGAATGGGAAAATGTTAAATTGAAATACCGTATTCAAAATCATAATTGACATTATGCAACCCACTCTCCTCCCCCCCACAACCTTTTCCCATCCCATCACCTACCCCTTGCCTTTTCTTTATCAGTTTTCTTCCGTAAGTTTGGTGGATCATCAATCACATTTTATTCAGGTTTTATGAATGACCCAAACATGTAATAGCTAAGTACATCATTCATTATGCATTGAAAATACCAGAATTCGAGGTATTCAAAATATCCTTTTGATTCAAAATATCCTTTTGATCCATCGATCATGAATATCTCATATCGACCTTATTTTGTAAGTTACAAGTAATTTACCTGTCCAAAATTGGAAGGAAAAATCCTGCGCAGGCCCATTTTCATACCTCTAACTTAAGTGAACACTGTCCATCGAAGCATGATTTTTTTTTAATTTTTTCATATCATATGAAAGGTTGGTCCTTTAGCTTTCCATACATATAGACATTTTTTCATAAAATTATATATGCTCAATTTGGCAACCATTTCAAAAGTGTTACGTTTTTTTTGAGACACACGGTATATACCAAGTAAACCCACCTAAATCCTGTAATAAGTCTAGCAGGAATCAATTGTTTTAGTTGCAGAGAGCTTAAAGAGAAAAAAAAAAAAAAAAAGTGCCTTTGCCAAGCAAAACAAATGATTTTGAAAAGATTATCAGATTGAATCAATATTTGACCTACATCCTGTTTGTACGCTATGGATTCATTTCTTTTAAAAGGATCAGAGCTGTCGGTTGATTATATGCTGTGATTCTGTGCATTGTGCATTTTTTGTGTGATTGCTCATTAGTTTAGAGGCAAAGGCCATTTTAAATCTGGCTGGGAATTAAAGACTCTTTGGTGTATGACTAGACAATCATCCATTTACCCATTCAGACAGAAAAAAAGGGAAAAAAGAAGATTAATCATTCAAATCTGAAACACCCTTTTCTGAAACTTACTGCATGGTAACATAAATTTATAATGATTTACAGGATTTTTCTCTCGAAGGTTGTTCCATTCTACCTTTAACTTAATTGCATGTAGACTACTGAAAAATGTTAAATTATATAAATACTTTTAACATTCAAACACAAATATCCTTCCTATCGCAAACCCTTGTTTGTTTTTACCATGTTTATAGGGATGCCCATTGGAAGACATGTTAGTCTGGCTGGATGGAATGGTGACCAAAGTTCCACTCATCCAACAATGTGCAGGCTATTGGCTGTGCAGGGCTAAGATTGCTGAGAAACAG
Source organism: Strongylocentrotus droebachiensis (assembly GCA_035222895.1). NCBI lineage: Eukaryota > Metazoa > Echinodermata > Echinoidea > Camarodonta > Strongylocentrotidae > Strongylocentrotus > Strongylocentrotus droebachiensis. The sequence continues at coordinate 228,073 of JAVYIG010002566.1, forward strand.
GGTGGAGACCAGTCTGCCATTGAGTGCTTGTTTGAAGCTGTGGAGTTTAACCCTGAAGTAAGTGCATAACAAGAGTTAACATTGTAGTTATCAAGCAGTAACACTCCCTCCCTCTATCTGTGCCTGTATGTCTGTCTCTCTTCTATTTTATCCCTTGGAAATTAGAATCATATTGATAACAATGGTAGGAGCAATATATCAAATATCCTGGGATAAGTTTGTATGCTTCATGTAGATTCAAGCACACTACTTTACCACAAGACTTTGTAAGCAATTTATGACAGACTTACTTTGTTGAAGTTTGTTTGATGGGATGCAAACTAAAAAACATTAGTTTTTAATAACATGTATTTACACACTGTTAGGGGAAACTTTGCCTGAAACTACACATGACTGTCTCAGTGCTGTCAATTTTACCAAAGTGTTGTAGTTGGTTGACCCTTATACTTTTGACCCCCCCCCCCCCTCCTATCTGCTACATGTCTAGTCTTATCAAAATGTTTGTACATGTATTTTTTTTTGGGGGGGAGGGGTACTCAAAAATATATGTGCAATGGTTATTGACATGCAAAGTTCACAATTCAAATGACAAATGCAAACTTGAAATGTTGCCTAGTCATATCATGTCTTGTCATAAAGTGGAAGGGGGTGGAAGGGGTTACAATGGTGTCAGCGAATTTCAATGATGGTCCCATGAATATGATCCAACAACAGCTTGTCTTTACTTTATTTACTAAGTGTAACGTGCCATTTTTGTATACTTTGTATTTTAATACAACAGCCTGTAAAAGATATCCTGGACACCCTAGCTACATACAGACTCAAGCTAAAGATGAGCAGTGAGGAATCCGAAGAGACCAGATGGAACAAACCTTCCATAGAGACTGGTGTGCACTCCCTTCTCAGACACTCACCATACCTTGAGGTCCAGACACCTGTAGCACACCTGAGGTTTGAAGAAGAGGTTGGGAACCAGTCTCCTGATGGCGAGGATGATGAGAGTCATGGAGGGGATACATCCCATTTAAGCATCAAGTATAGCCTCAAGGAAACTACACCTTACTTTGCGAGGTAAACCAGACTTTTGCAATTTAAATGGCTTTTCTTTTGGGATCAAGAAGGGTGTTAATGGCATCGTTTAACAATGTTAAATCTGAGATGCATGGCCCTACATGTTATCAGTGTATTTGAAATGGTGTAATATTGAAGCCCTAAAAATTGCGCTTCAAAATGATCATGAAGTGCCTCAAAAGAGTAAAAACCTTTGAGTGATCGGTTTTACCATACTCGTTTTTCCCAATAGACTGTAGTGTTATGAAAACCGTTAGGAAAACACAGAATTTGATTTCGATTTCCAACCATAAATATCTTGTAATCAGACAGGCCATCAACTTTTAAAGTAATGGGGTTCCTGACTGACCTAAAGGTTTATAATTATCATTGCAGCATGAGCTAAGTCCATGATTTTGTTTCAGAATCTGAGACAAAGTTACCCAATCCCTTTAACATGCGTCTTATTCATGGACAATAATGCAATTCTGGTTCTTAAAATATCTGATGTGACATGCTCACATTGTGATAGAAATGGACTGATGTTGGTTGATGGTGATTACTGTTTGTAAAACTAGAGGTCATGGTTACATGTGTATGGTTACTGATATCAGACACGTTCAATGCTGTTACATAGTGATAGAAAGGAGGAACATTCAGAACAAGATCGATTAACAAAATCAAAGATCTAACTCTTAAACCGGGTGTTCGCTCTTGGTGCAGATCGTCATTTATTGTGAAACCTTGTAGAATTCAAGAGCTATCTGTTATGATTGAATCAATTGGAAAACTTATGTAAATGAAATAAATACAAAGATCATTTACAGGTTCATGTCTAAAGTCTTATCTCTTCCTTGCAGGATTCACCAGACCATTGGTCATTCTCCGCCCACTCCTTGCCTGCTGGTCACTCCAGTAAGACGGTCAGCCCGTCTAGACAACAAACGACGCTCTGTGGCTTGCCTGGGTACCCAGCTGACCCGCGCTCCGGCCGTAGAGGACTGCTTGGACTCCATGAGAGAGGTAGCGACTAACTACCCTACAGCCCAGCTGATCCTACGACCAAACAGAGCTCTTACTCAAGAATTCTCTGAGGCTCAGCTTCAAGACTAAAAAATTATTACAGAGCATCTTGAAATTAAGTGTCAAAAGTGATCACTTCTGTACTTCCATGTATACAACTATAGTGGTCTATTGAACATTTTATAATGCTCTGAATTATATACCAGTACAAATTTACTTCATTACGAATTGTCTTTGTGTATTTTACCCTAATTTATTTACCTGCTTGCTAAGAAAGTAAGAATATGCTTGTAGATAAGCAACAAGTGGACATCCGTTTTTAAGTCCTATGCTTGGTAATTGAGGATAACTGTCCTACCAAAGAGCAGTAGTGCATCAGTTTGGGTCGAACCCCGGACCTTCCTGTTACAAGACCGTTCTTGTATCACTGAGCTACATGTAATTGTATATAACAATTTTCTTCTTAGAAAGGATAGCTTTGGTCATTTTTAAAGATTTTGTTTGAGAGGTTGAGAACAAATGAGCCACCTTTGTGTATTTGGCATTTGATGATACATGTATAAGATAGGACTGCCTGGACTCCATCAGAGAGGTGCTGGCGGCTACCTACCACCTACTGGGTTTCAATTTGTGTAACCTGTTTGGACCATGCCCTCATTCAGAATACAAACTTTAGGGATCTGGAGTGAAACTTGAAGGGCCATGCTCACTGGTACCTGCTACTTTTAAGACCCTGGCTATGCTATGTGCACACAGACAATGTCCTTTGGCAAGACATTGATCTACATTTGCCACACTCAACCCAGGTGATGTAAATGGGTAACTGGCAGGAATTAATTCTTTGGAAAGCTAGAGCGCCGTAATGGCAGCACAGCTAAAGCCGGGGTAATAATCTCCAAGTTTGGAAGCGCTTTGTGATTGTAATAAGCGCTATATAAAAAGTGAGTATTATTATTACTTGTCGAAAAGGAAATACTTATGTACTTAGCATTCTTGAATGATTTTGTTTATTATTTATATACTCACAAATCACTATAATTTGTGTATGCTAATGTGCTTACCATATCATACAAGTAATTTATGCATGTGTTCCCTTTCTCTTATTATTCTGGAAAATAATGGAATACTTATAGATATCAAATGCTTGCTTGCAGGATTTAGATGAGCTGTAGATAGATGCATTACTGAATTATTTATTTTACTATCAACATAGACAGTGGTACATAAATCACAAAATAGCAAATATGGCCCAGGACAAAGAATTTTCCCAAGCACGGGGTTGTAGATAACCATACAGTTGTACAGGTTTATAATTAAAATGAAATTGAATTGTGGGATTTAAGAATGGACATTTTAGAGATGTGCTTTAACTGTATGTACAAAACATGTAGGTTACATGTTTGAATTATTGACAACAACACAAAACATTAATGAAAGTATGTAAACAAATGTTACAATTTAACGAATAATACTGATACATGTATACATAACAGAAGAGTGATGTTGATTGAACAGTAATGGTTTTAAAACGATATTTAGACATAGATCTACTATTTAATGTACAAAAGATATTACTAAATATTTAGTTGAAGTTGCTAATGGGAACTAAAAGTTAGCACAAGTGCTAGTCATGCCGAGTACCATTCTTTGGCAAGATTTTTTTTTTGTTTTTTGTATTAAAAAAAAAATATTGTGAATGTAAAACTGGTTTGTTTTGTATTTACATATATATATATATATATATATACAAAAATAATATTAAATACAGTATCTTGTAACTTTCTTACACTTCTATAAGAAAAAAACAATGTGTAAGTGCTAACTGTTAGTAACATGAAAGATAAAAAATCTTTGAACAAATACAATTTATGTTCATAAAATGAAAATGATAATAAAAATAAAATCATACAGATGTGTGTACATGTACAAATCATGTAAAAGCTTAAAGGTAATACAAAGTTTTGGGAAATTTTGAAAAATGGGTGGATAGTGATTCTTTACAATTTTGATATATTTGGATGCCCCTGTGAATGTATTATAAGCACTAGAAAATTTAGCCCCTAAAATACTACTGCTTTCGGGAAAAATTGAATATAAAAATTTACCAGTGCTCCCGATAAATTTCAAATAGCGCCTACGGCCGTACGATGGTAGCTGCGACCATGAACATTTCAGAATATGTAGTTGTGGTATATAATTTCCAAACGGAAATAGCTTATCAGTTGATTTTAGTCAAGAAACTTTGTTTTATAGCTTAAATAATATCTTGACCTTGAGAGGAATCTATATAAAATAAAGAGTTTATTATTTACAATTTCATAACTTTAGACTCGATTTCAACCGTGACAACGATCAAATATTGTAGGATCGCATATGCTTCCAATATATTCATTTGAACCAAATTCATGACCACATACCAAAACTTTGTATTACCTTTAAGGGCAGTTTATAATCATATACATATATACAAGAAAGACAAGAAAAATAAAAGGAAATAAACTCTGCATAACCAACTACCGGTACTTGATTTATAAAATGTTATTGTCACACATTAGAGAGTACCTTTCTTAGATTGTACATTAAAACTACGCTATTTAGAGTTTTGGTACGGCCCAAAAACTTGAAATAATTTTCAAGAAGAGTAATATTGATTTGCACATTACATTTGTTTCCATTGTTATGTAAGGAATAAACATATTCATTATTGCTTGTAAATGATTTGTAATGTAGATTTGTAACAATGTCACTCCTTGAAATGTTGGTAGTTTGTGCTTGATTGAAAACTTTGGTGAAAGATTGATTGCTTGATTGATTTGTTAGTTAATTTATTGATTGCTTGATTGATTGATGGATAGATTGATGAATTGAGTGATATATAATAATAATAATAATAATAATAATTACATTTATAGGGCGCTTTATACAGGCGTTTCTAGATGGATGGATTGATCGATACATGGTTTGATTTGTGGATAGATGGATGGATTGATACTGATAGGTAGATGGATTGATAGACTGTTTGAATGTTTTAAGGATTGATCTACAATGTCTTGGTGGACTGATGAATCAGTAGATTGAGGATAGATGATTAAAGGATGAGTGGATTAATGGAATGATGTTGGATGGATGAATGAATGAATGTATTGTTAGATCAAATAATGGCCAGATGGATACCGTAGGTAAGTGGAACTATTAAGCATTATATTGATTAAATTTATTAGTCAGATGAAATATATGTATTTAAATGGAGAGGTTAATTGATGAAAGGAAAGATTGGTGGGTGCAATATCCGATTAGGTTTACTTGTAACCAAGTTTGGCCTAGCTTTTTTCCCAAATTTTGTTTGCTCTAGCTACCAACAGGCTGCCTACAAACATTTCCATTTAACATTAACAATATCATTATAGGCTAAAACTACAAGTCGCTTTTCCTCTATTAAATATTATTATTAATATTATATTATTTCCCTTTCTACAAACTGTTTAATGATAAAATGGCAAAATTTAAATATGTTATCTGTACTAGGATTTCAGATTAGAGGCATATCATAAACTTAAGAACGTGAGAGCTAGGCCTGTTTTTCAATTATCGGTAGAAAGGGAAAGTTTTTGTTTTTCAATGTTATTTTAAATTATTAATTTATAAAGTCTTGCCCTTAACCCACCAGCCTAACCTGATTTTGTTGCCCTTTGTGTTTATAAATAGCGCCGTCTCAGCTTTGAAGAGCAAGTGGCCTTTGTTCCGCTGCGGTCGCAGCTCATTCAGGTTGCTTGCTCTCGGAAAATAGCTGAAATTCCTGGTGAATGATGTCACCAAGGCTACGAAGCGCAATAATCGTGCATACGTAATGAGCTTATTCCGCAGGTGCTCGCTCCGATCGAGCGAAACCATAAAGTGCATTGTGTAGTACGGGCGATGCAGCCAGCTAGCTACGACGCGTTACACTGCACTCGAATTCGGAAAACGTTCGTTCGTAAATAAAACGGGACAATTACGCACATTGATCATCGCGATTGAGCGGAATGGTGTAAACATGGCGTCTGGAATTATACAGTGGAAGGATTAGATTGGAGCCACCTCATCATTTTCATGGATATGAGCTCACATCAGTGATAAGAATGCCTAGAACACGCGAAGGAGAGTTTCCTCTCCCAGGAGGATGGGAAGAAGCTTGCGATGGCGATGGAAAAGTGTATTTCATCGACCACAGTACGAGAAAGACATCGTGGATGGACCCTCGCGACAGGTAGGCTGATCGGGCTTGCAAGGTGGCCGTTGTTTAGCCGCTCGCGTATAGTAGATGTGGTGTTTATGCTGGTAGACTGGTGGTATACGGCGCGGTGGTGGTAGCATGCAGTACAAAGGGGAATTGCTAACTGCAGCTGCGTAGCGAATAGCGCGATGTTTCCCCCCTTTTTCATGTTTTTTGGGGTTGTTAATGAGCTAATACTGTGTAATATAGATCTAAAATGTTATTGATCATTTCATCATGTTTATCATCATGATCAGATGATCATTGTGCAGTCAATTATCTCAAGTCAAAGAAGTAAAAATTGAAAATTGGTAGGAAATGTAGAACAATTTTTGCTTAGATCTAGAGTCTATGTCATTTATGAAAGTGATTAATATAAATTTTAATTCAGTAAAAGTGTATTTTATTGAAAGAGATACATGGAGGTAATTTTACTTTCATTAGTTCATGACTTTCACTTTGTTATTTAAATCTAGGGAAGGTTGACAAATGTCAGTTTTAACAAAGAATTTCCCTTAACATGCTTACATGTACCAGCCAGTTTAATGTCAGTCCAGTATAAAAATGATTTACACAATTTGTCTCTGATGAAAGTTTAAGTGTTTACTTTTTGCATGAATCAATTTGATTAGGAATATTAAACCAGACGCAACTAATTAATTTACATTTACATGTACGTGGAAGTGAAGTAATTTGTTAGCGGATAGACTTCTATATGGTGCAGTATTATTTTTAGTATAATATTTACAATGTAGTACAGTAGGGGCGCTGGTCCGAGAATAAGGATCGTCTTCATAATCGAGGATCGTCTTCGTAAACACGGACTGATGCGTCCTCAAAAATAAGGACTGTCTGCATTTTTAGAGACGTTTCATATTTTTGATCGGCACATTGGCGATGCAAAAAACGGATTCTGCAATGATTTTCTTGATGCATTTTACATTGACATTGTACAGAGACCTTCACATTATAAGCAATAAATCCTTGGGAAGACGGACAACCTATAAAAGTAGACGGTCAACTAGGGTTATTTTCCCCTGGGGAATCCATTTTTGGCATCGCCAGCGGGCCGTTCTGTAACGTGAAACCCCCAGAGCAACGTTGAAAAAAAACGTCCTCGGAAATGCAGACAACCCTTATTTTTGAGGACGCATTTTGTCCTCGTTTATGAGGACGATCCTCATTCTCGGACCAGCGCCCCTACTGTAGTACCGGTATTATAGAGACTCAGAATGTCTCAACGACATGTTTCTTTCCAATTCCAAAACCATCAGTTTTCTTTCAGACCAGTTTAAACGAGAGTAAATTTAAATAGTAAAATCGCTAAAGTTTTATTTGCATCTTGTAGAGGATCCTAATTAATGTTTTATTTCTATACTCACAGAATGCTTTTAAAAAAAAAATTGTGTGAAATTTACGTTCAAATAGAGTAATAGACCCCTATACTGAATTCAAATGAGAGCTATGACATACATACATACAAGACTAGTTCCAACAACTAAATTGAGTTTGAACCCTCATCTCAACATTTCTTTAGCAAATTACAGATTATTGCCAAATTCATAGAGGCAGTCATTAAAAGAAATAGGCCATAACATACAGAAACAAAGTATGCATATTTGGATTGTGATAACATCTTGGTACATGTAGCCCACTTTTGGTGCTCAGCTTTTGGGACAGACACACAAGTAGGCCTACCTACCGGTAATAAAAATACAGAGAGAATTTGAGAACATGCACAAGGAGTAGGACACGACTCTGATCTGAAAAACTGAGACAACATCAATAGAATTCTCTTTACATTAGGCCTGTTTTCATCAGACCTGTTTTCATTAGACCTGTTTTCATCAGTTCGAAGTTGCAAAATGACCCGCTATTTTGACTAGCCCAATCTCAAATTAGCCAGCTAATTTGCGTCTTCATCAGCCCGCAGTTGCAATTAGCAGGCTACATGTATTTAGTCAAGAAAATATCACAAGAAATCTTGGTCTTGTTTCCAAAGTAGCTCGCTATCTGGGAAATAGCGGGATAATTAGCACCCGTCTGAGCGAGTTTGTGATGAGCGTATCGGTTTGGCGAAGATGCAATTTCAAGCCCGGATTTCAAGCTTCGGGAAAATATCCCGAGTCTGAAAATCGCGGGTTATTTTGTAACTGCGGTTTGATGAAGACAGGCCTTTTGTGAAAGCAGTTTAAATCTCATCTGTCTTACATAATACATGAAGAAGAAGAAGAAAAAAAATCCTTGCTCCACTTTCAGATAGAAGAAAAGGTTCAGTATTCTAAAAAGGGAAATACAGGTATTTGAAGGATAAATGTAGGCCTATGCCTACATGTATTCATGTCACCAAGAAAAAACCCTTTCAGTTTTTACTTTGTGGAAGTAGTTTAAATCTCATCTGTATTGCATTATGTAAGAAGAGAAAAATAATCCTTGAAGCTTAAAGAAAGGAAAAAAAAAGTTAAGTGTTCTGAAACCAGGGATAATACTTTAAATCTAATTCTAGATAATAATATCTGTTCACTAGTTAAAAGTACATGTACATGTACCGGTAGTTGAACATCTTTCGGTATTGAAGCAAAAATGCCAGGAAAGCTTTGAAAGCAAAATGTGAAGTATTCTGAATACAAAAAGGGAATGTTTTGCACGTAACAAATGTTTATGTAACCCTGTTCATGCCTTGAAGTCTTTTCACCCTATGAAAAAAAGGAAAAACATGCTACCAAGAGCTTTAAGCCTCGGTCACAAATGCCATTACGAACTGCTACGAATGCTGTACGAACGATTTTCAGACAATGGAAATTTGGGAAGACAATGGAAAAACAGGGAGATTCGTACAAACCTTTGTGACCGTAGCTTAAGTTAAAAATGTGTTCTGTTTTCTGAGAAAAATATTGATGTTATGGAAGGAACATTATATGCCTACATGTACATGCAGGCCCATATTTATTCATTACAGTGAAACTGATAGGAAAAACTCCCAACAATCAAACTAGGCTAGGAGTAATTTATAAGAAATTCCAATAAATCATCACCACCTTTATCTTATGGACTGATTTGTCAGTATTTGTTTTATTTGCTAAGAAGTACATGTACCTTTCGTCTTTAAGAAATAAGAATAGTACACTACTTTTAATTACTTTTTAATTTCAATAAAATGTGGAAAATGTATAGTGATATATTTGGCATGCTAACCTACAATGTAACCAGACATAAACAAAATATGTTTTTGTAACAATCCAATTTTTGCACCTGTATGACCTGTTGAATGTTCCTTTCCAAGTATGAGAGGAATAACTGAAGGTTTATCATGATAAAAGAGAGAAGATTGTCAATATTATTCAAGCCTATTGAAAATCAGCCTCCTCTATCAGTGAAGATAATCAGGGCAGGAATGTCAAACATCTTTCAAATTGGGGCCCTACAGTCTGGACTTTGCTCCATACTTCTGATGCCACTAACTTATGAGTTGTTTGTCTTTTCTTTTAGGGGGAGGAGTGGGCCCAAAGCCTTTATCTGTCTAGTTTATGTCACATAAATTGCTTGTATAACAAGCATTATATTTGGATTAAATTACATGTATTATAATAATAAGATACTTTGAAATAAACATAACAGGTTTGCAACAGACAAGTAGGCCAATAACTGAACAAGATAATTATATCACATTATGATGATGAATATCTAACTGTAAGTTGTTTTAAAATTCATGAATAGCATCAAAAAAGAAAAAAAATGCATCACAGTTGGCTTAACATTGCTTTTTTAGCTCACATACATGTAAGTTGGCAGCTTAACAATTCACTACAGATGTTTCACTTTGTCCAAATTTAACAGTACATACATCTATATAAAATGCTTTGCTTTTGATATGCTGAGCTTCGTCTGGACTCTCAGTCTTTTTTAAAGTATGAAAGTGGTTTTACAACAGACGGTATGAATGGGTCTAGTGATATATGTACATGTACGTAATAGCAAAACCCCTCCAAATTCCCATTCTCCCAATGACAGGGCCCCATAGAAAGGAATGTGTGTTTTATTTGTCTACAAACTCTAGCCTGCCTTGAAATAGTTGTTGGTTTCATAGCAGAGTGCTTTCAAGCTATGCCGGTTTTTGCCAGTTCTCTGGTTCTCTCTTTTCTCTCACTGGACCTACAGTAGAAGCAAAGAATACAGAGAGTGACACCTTTATGTTTCCATAAAATACATGTACGTAGATGGAAAGCCTATTGTGTGGTATGGGAGCATTCATGTTTTGTCTGTATTTTGGGGGTGCATGTAGCCATGTACTCACTTCTGAGCAACTTATTTGATTCTGCCTTCATCAGACATGTACAAAACTGTATCACAGCACATGTTCACACTGCCATAATGTAAACCTCCATGCTTCTCATACATGTACTAGTATAAGTTTTGAAATAACTTGGTTTGGTAAGAAAGTCAGCTTGATGTTCCTCTGTCTGTATGGACAAGGATTGAAGAAAAGGGGAATAGTTGATCAAATGAAACTTGTTGATTACTGGTACATACATGTACATGAAGAGTTGTAGACCTAATATGTACTTGTGTACCACAGTATTATGTTGGTTCAGTTTTTGGAAGAGTGGGACTAAAGATGCCCTTTCATATTAGGGATAATTTAGAAAATCCATTTTGTGTACCGTATCTGAAATTTGAGTTTTGAAAAATGATTGACCAAATTGATACAACTAGAAAAAACGTACATGTACATGCACACTTTACATACATGTACATATTACTTACGTTGTACATCGTGTCCTCAAACTCAGGAATAGGCCCATAATGTTGAAGTTATATAGTGTAATAAACAGGGAAAAAAGTACTTTAAAAATGTGGGGGGCTACTTTTCAAGCTTGCTTGCATGAAAATAACACTCTTTAATTTGTTTTGCATTGAACTCTATGCACATTTTTTGGGGCTCTTTTATGACTTTCGGGGTCTCTTTTTACCATTTCGGGGGCTACTTCGCCCCGAGCCCCCGTGTATTTTTTTCACTGGTAATAAAACATATAGGCCTACATTATTTTGTATAGCACTGTAATCTATCTACATTCCAGTGAATAGACAAATGCAAATAACAATTATATGCCAAATTGCCAATTCATTTATGAACAAAACTTGCTCATGATGATAGGAAAATTTGTTTAAGTTGATATATAACAAGAAAATTTGATTAAGATGTGCATGATGCATCAAGTGAGGTGGAGAATTATTCTAGTTGCCAACCTGATATCTTAAAGGTATAGCACATTTGTACAAATACAAATGTAATGTACCATGGGCCTGCGTCATAAAATGTCTACACTGTAACTACAGGTTGCAAGCAATATTTTAAATATTTCCTTGTTAACCACCATGAATTGAATTGTGACTTGGAGCATTCAATTGTATTATTAGTCAGTCCATTTTACTCTTTCATGATCATCTTTACTCCATTGTAGTCTGCATAATACTTATTCATGCCATGCAGGTTGTGATTACAAATTTTCCCACTCCCACTCGTTATTTACACAGTATTATTTCAGCTAGAATTGGTAGAATACTAGACCAGTTTTGTTGTACGACTTGGAATATTGTATTGCTACTGATGCAAATAAAGATAATATACAGTCATTACAGTGTATCTCGTGTACATGTAACAGTTGTGTGAGAAATGTAAATACGGTAATAAAATATTCTCTTGTGTAATTTCTGTCAAAGTTGTTGCCATTGACAAATT